>JAQOWM010000651.1:0-13574 GCA_029041755.1 Resseliella maxima | reverse complement strand
AATTGTATTTAATAACATACACAGACATAAACGAAAGTCGTTAACTCACAGAAAAAGTCGGTCACGTTACATACTCGAATATCTAAATGAAGATTTCTTTTTGTTATTTTGTAGTGAACAAATATAACTGAAAAACAACCTAAAACTACTTCAAATCAGTCAATATTTATTAAATTTGGTTTTTGCTTAAACTGTTATAAAAATATCAGTCATATTTTTTTGTCAATAGACTTATGAATCTAAAATAGTTAAATAGATTTTTTTAAAGAAAAAAAGCATCACAAAATGAGAACAAATTTAATTGTATCCTTGCTTGGAAGTTGTGAAAGTAAATGTATTTCCATTAACGACTTTGATTTGATGTGCCGACGAAATATCACGAATATCTTTGGCTTTTGAAAATGTTCCATTTTAGTCTAAAGCGGTATTTATTGCAACAGATACCTCCTCGGAAAATTCTTCAAGTATTATTTTGGACGGGGTCAACTTGAACGCTTTAACAAAATCGGATGCATTGTTTACGATGCAATCGCGTGCTTTGATATGTTTTCGTACTATCGTTTTAACGGTCGCTCCAATTCCATCCACACATCCCTTTCCATGTGACGTAGCAAAATAATTCCACACAATTTGTATACCAAACTTTTCTTGTAAACATGAAATCATTGCAACGATATATTTATTTTTGAATTGTGATGATGGACCGTCGGTCCAAATCTTCAAAATCTTCACTGAACTCGGCAAATCAGATATTAATTTGTGCAAGTATGGAATGATAGTTTCTTTTGTATGTTTCAAATTATTTGAAACAAATGCTTTGGACTGAAATATTTCATTATAATAGAATCCAGTCGTGAACAACGTTAATTGGCGTTGATTCCAATGAGCGCTTTGGACTTCATCCTGTGCTTCACATACAAAATTTTCTGCAAAATCCATTTGTAGCAAACCCTCAAGAGCATATTCCAAATGTATTGCCCGTGGAATATCATGTTTATTAAATGTATCTGCTTGCTCACGCTTTATAAAACTATGTTTCAAAAAATGTGGTGATATTGCAGCTATGTGTGAAATGAGATCGGAGAGTGTTCCATTTTCTTTTTGTTTTTCAACCCGCTTCGAATGTATGAAAAAATTTTTATTTTTTTCCATACCATCCATGAAACATTTGAATTGAGAGGAGTTTCACCAACTGAATTTTTTAGCTCGTCAATAGAAATACCGGAACATTCAGCACATTTGCCAAGCCAACAGTCAATTGATGAACTTTGACATAAAAATTGGCACACAAAACCATCACCGTAGCTGGGTAAATTCGGAACAATCTTATGTAAGGAAGCAACGGCTTCAATGAAATTAGCATGATATGTACACATGCATGTGTTGTGTGGTAAATCATTTATCGGCTTAACGTGTTCCGGGCGTTGTCTTTTGAAATGGCTGAGACTACAGTAATCTAAGAATGAAATTAAAAAATAAATTACACATCCAATATAGTAATATAGAAAATAAAAACAAAAATCTTTCTTTGGCAAATTGTTTTGTGCACACACCAATTACTTCATTTGTTCTTTCCTCAACAAACAATGCATATGCTTCTTTCATGGATAATGTCATATGTCTTGTTGGAAACAGCAATTGCTCCCCTGTATCTGGACATTTATACTTCTTTACATCTTTAGTTTTGGGTGAAACACGAGAGATATCATCACGTTGAAAAAATGACCGAATATCCACATTCATTTGAGTTGCAACTGATGTCTTTTTAAAATTGGGTTTTGTCACTACATTAACTAATGTTTTTTTTTCACATTCATTCAAATTTGTAACAATATGCGCCAAAATTGCTGTCTTTTTGCGTGGTGAAGTGGGAAACGCATTCGAGACCTTTTTTACGGCTTTTCCAAGTGTTTGACTGCATCTGTAACTTTCGGACACAACATCATTCAAACTAATAATTCGATTTGTTTCACTTTGATGATGATTTTGCGTTGTTGTACATGTTTGTGCTTGCAGTCTGTAATTTCTTGTACGATCACGTCCCGCTTTACGACGTTGTGTGATGACGCTTTGCAATTGTATAGGCGACATTTTTTTTTCATCTTCCTTCTTCTTTGCACGCAACTTTTTCATTGCATCGGCCTTTTTCTTTTTATGTTCATCATATTTATTGTTTGATTTCAACTTTTCAATATATCTTTTGTCCCTTTCAGCCTTGCTGAGTATTTTCTGTGAATTCAAATATCGAATAATTAAACACTTGATTTTGTGACAAAAAAGTCGGTAACGTTACAAATTTTTTTTCGTTTATTTCACAATGACAAATGCAATATTTGTATATTTTCATTATTGATTCAAAAACTAGACTAAAAATACTCAAAGAAAAGTAAACTCGTTTGATTTTATCTTCTAATAATTTTGCTCCAAAAAACTTTTTCTAAAATATTGTCGGTAACGTCACCAAAATTTTAGGTACAATTTGACTCACAAAAAAAATCTATACGGAAATAATTTAAAATCAAACTATTTCTGTAACTACACAATTTGAAATATTATTTATCGAAAACAATCGAAATTGCATCAATTTAATTGCGAAAAAATAATAATTTTTACCTTCTTTGCCGGCTCTGCCGTTTTAGCCATGTTTGCTTCTCACGAACACCAAGTAAATGTGTTGCGAAATTTCAAACAGTAAACGGGATTCAAGTTTGACATTAGTATTACCCGATAGTATTGAGTATTGACTAACGCAATACGAAGCAATTGGAGGGAATTTTCGAAAAAAAAAAAAAATTTCATGTGGTTTCGATTTGCAGACCCTCGTCCATATGCGTTTGGAATTATTTCCGGCAAAATATGATCCACAGCAACTGCATTTATGAATATTGGTTCAATTAGTTTGATGTATACCTCACCAATACCGGAGAATGCAAAACAATGACCAGGGTACATTGATGGATCAATTAATTGTTGAGCTCCATTAATAAAATGTTTACTAATTGAATATGGAATAAAAAACGAAAACAAACGGGTGATGAACGGCAACATTAAATTTGTGCTACCTGTCGATATTATATATCCACCAGTTGAGCTCAATGCGTAATCAGGACGATTAATAACCAAATGTTCGAATTGTTGCGAATCACTCATATTTTTATCAATTGATGTAGATTTGATCTTATCATTATTCTTTGTTCCGTTCAATTTTCCTTCTATGAATAATTGTTGATTGAATTCCAAAACTTTGATTCGATTGCTCATATTAATGTTTGATATACATAATGCTATAAACAACATCACAAACACAATATTCACGCTTAACAATGTTATTTTCAGCCATGAGTGTTCCTTAATGTGTAATAAGAGCATTTTTTTATATAATGAAAATGTGAATGTTTTTCGACTGCTTAATATACGTAAACTACTATGATTCGAAAATGCGCATTTTTTTTCGAATAAACAGAATGCTTTGATTTTAGGTTTCTACACATGAATGATTGAATCATCAGCTGATGTTCATTTTCAAAAAACATATGTATGTAAAAGTGAGAGTGTATTGTGTATGTTTTGTTTTGTTTTCGTTGTTATCTTTGTCATTGCTATTTTAAATTCAATATACATTACCTCAGTCAGTCAGTTTAATTACAGCTTTCATTGTATATGCATGCATGTTGACAATTCAACAGAGAGAGAAAGAGAGAATGAACGAGAGAGAGAGAATGACAAAAGAGGGGAAATTTAAGTGTACATTTCGTTCAAAGTGGTTTTGGGCGTGGCCAAAACCAGTTTTTATGGTATGACCATATATGGAATTTCCATATATGGTCATACCATAAAAAACCGGTTTGGACGAAATGTACACTTTATATCTACTGACCATTGGTGTCGGCCAGGAATCCGTGGACATTTTGAAAAGCAGAGCTGATTCACTTTTCTGTGGAGTCAGCAAGGCAACCTTCACGGCTGTCAAAAGCCATGACCATGCGACTCAAGAAGATGTGACCAGTCTGGGGACTCAAGAACCCATGGACATAACGGAACATCCACCAGGGGAAAACGACTAAACAATTATGTCAACCCCCACAAGCCAACTTGAAGCTGAATTGATCCAAACACAAAATGACCACAACAATACTGTCGTGTGTCAAACAAGGATCATTTTCAAGCAAATTAATTTGCACCATACAAAGGGAGCCACTGCCTTAATCATAAACTCCCTACTCAAGGCGCAGACAAAAAAACAAAAAACAAAAAACAATAATATTGGCTCAAGAACCATACATCATCGATAATGAGATTGATGTATTAGATAGGCATAATTGCGCTTCTATGTACCAACACAAAAATGGTAAATTACGAGCCTGCATTCTTGCCACACCAGATGTCTCCCTAACACTATTGCCTCAATATTGTAATGGAGACACCACTACTGTGTTACTAAGTACTGCTGTAGGCGAACAAAAAGAAGAATTTATTCTATGCTCAGCTTACTTGCCATATGATTCGACGGAGCCCAGACCCGGGGTGATGGTCTCTGATGTTGTAAAATACTGCACATCAACGGGACGACCTCTCATACTGGGCTGTGATGCAAACTCTCATCACATCTTATGGGGCAGTAGTGACACAAACAGTCGTGGCAAAGAGTTAATCGAATTCATCGCCACCACAAACCTTGAAATTCTAAATAGCGGTATGGAACCAACTTTCATTACCACTAACAGACAAGAGGTAATTGACGTAACTTTTGCCAGTCGTAGCATTGTAGGCAAGATTGGCAACTGGCATGTGTCAAAAGAAGAATCTTGCTCAGATCACAGAGTGATTCAATTTGAACTCACAGCGTGGTCTAATGAGATTTTACTCCACAGAAATCCAAGGAAAATCAACTGGTTGGCTTTCGAATCACACCTTTTAAGGTGTTTGGATAATATAACGGACAGTGACAACATTGCGGATACTGAACAGTTAGATAGAGTAGCTCTATCTCTATCTGACTCGCTCCGTGAAGCTTTTGTACAGTCATGTCCGGGCAGGCTATGCAAACCAAAGAAAAACCTATGGTGGAGCAAGGTGCTTGGCAAACTCAGAAATGAGTGCAGGAAACTGTACCGCAGGTACAGAAACTGCCCAGAGGATAGGAAGATGGAGCTCTGGGCATCCTACAAAACCAAGAGAAATCAGTATACCTCAGAGATCGACAAATCAAAGAGGAACTCATGGGTGAAATACTGTAACGAGATAGAAGGAGTTACAGCTATGGCACGAGTACACAGGTTGTTATCAAAGGATTCACTTAACTCACCTGGTGTACTAAAATATCCAAGTGGTGAGCTCACAAACTCCCATGAGGAAGCTGCCAAACTCATGCTGGACACACACTTCCCTGGAAGTGTTGCGAAAGCAGACACGGCAACAACCATCAGATTTAACAATCTACACTCAAATGAAGATAGGTTATCTGTGGAAGCGATCACTCGTGAACGCACCCTATGGGCCATTTCTTCATTCGAACCATACAAATCACCAGGTTCAGACAATATCTATCCTGTGATTTTACACAAATCATGGCACCTTATAGACAGATACTTATTATCGTTATACAAGGCGTCCATAAGACTTGGTCATGTTCCCAAGTCGTGGCAAATTGTGAAAGTTATTTTTATCCCGAAGCCGGGTAAAGATGATTACACAAACCCAAAATCCTTCAGACCCATCAGCCTAACATCCTTCCTACTAAAGGGATTGGAGAGACTGGTTGACAGATTTATGAGGGAATTTATACAAAACCATTGTCCATTATATAATGGTCAACATGCCTTTCAGCAGGGTAGATCCACTGAAACAGCTTTGCACTCGCTAACTGTTAGGTTAGAAGAGACGCTCAAAAGAAAGGAATACACAGTCGGGACCTTCTTAGATATAGAAGGCGCTTTCGACAATGTATCCTTTGCTGCGGTAGACTCTGCTCTAAACCGTTGCAGGTTAGGCGTCGAGCTGAGACGATGGACTCATAGTCTTCTATCTCAGAGATCGATAACCTATGAATGCAAAGGCAATAAAGCAACAATCACCCCGTCAAGGGGCACGCCGCAAGGTGGAGTTTTATCACCACTCCTGTGGATCCTAGTCATGGACGAAATTCTCCGTACTCTGTATGAATCGGGTTTCGAAGTGATAGGTTACGCAGATGATTTGGTAATCTTATGTAGGGGAAAATTCTTACCTACATTATGCGATAGAACTCAGCAGGCACTCAAAATTATTGAAAAATGGTGTCATAAAGTGGGATTAACGGTAAATCCGTACAAATCCGACCTACTAGTTTTCACAAACAAAAGAAAATTAACCGATTTCAAGGAACCAACCCTCATGGGTCAACCACTTAAAAGGGGAGACTGTGTTAAGTTCTTGGGCTTAACTATCTGTTCGAACCTAAAATGGAAAAGACACCTTGAATACCGCATAAATAAATGCCTAAGAGTTTTCTGGTGCTGTAGAAGAGCGATCGGAAGGAATTGGGGCATCAGCCCCAAAAACCTCATGTGGATCTTCAATGCAATAGTTAAACCCATGATTTCATATGGGTCGTTCTTGTGGTGGGAAGGCACAACCTCTGTAACGGCTGGCAGGGCCTTAAGTCACCTCCAACGTGTTGCTTGTATGGCAATAACGGGGGCGGCAAGGACCACGCCACAGGCCGCATTGGAGGCCTTGCTTAATATTCCACGGCTTGAATACCATATACAAAACGAAGCACGCATTACTGCGTTCCGTTTAAAATCCATCATTAACATGGAGCGAGTGAACTTGAGTACTCATTCACAAATCATAAACAGACTTTATGAGTGTGCACCCATTTTACAAGCTCCAGTCGACAGATGTCTTACGGGGTACAGATTTGGTAGAACATTTGGAGTCACCCAAATGGAGGCAAACTCACCCCAACTGACTGACAATGACAACACCGAAAGGTGGTTTACTGATGCATCAGTGAACAAAAATGGCTCAGGTTACGGAATTTATAATGAAGACTCCGGAGCCGAATACTGCGGTTACTTGGGTTGCAATACCGTAATATCGCAGGCTGAAGTAGCGGCAATACAAATATGCTGCATAGTAATACTGCAGGACAACTTCAGCCAAAAACCAATCAAACTGTATACTGACAGCCTTCATGCTATAAGAGCTCTAGCTAAATACTCAGTTGCATCTCAATTGGTATCAGAATGCATTGACTTACTAATGCAAATTCAACAGAGAAGAGACATTACCATAGTTTGGACACCAGCTCATTCAGGACTGCACGGAAATGAGAGAGCTGATATCTTGGCTAAAAATGGATCCTCCCTCCAGAGTTACGGTCCGGAACCCTTTCTCCCTCTCACAGAAGGGTGGGGTAGAACCGTATGCAACACCCTGCTACAAACAGACATGGTACGTGCCTGGAACAGCCATCCGCACTGCCAAACTGCCAAGGAATTTATTAATACTCCGGACAGCAAAAAGGCAGCAGAACTACTTGACCTTGATAAGTTCAGGTTAAGCTACACCATTGGTATCCTAACCGGACACATTAGGTTAAATGCGTACCTCCAACGCATCCGTGTTAGAGATGACCCAGACTGTGACCTTTGTGGGAGGAATGCAGAAACATCTGTCCATTTCCTCTGCAATTGTTCAGCCCTGTCACGCATACGCAGGTTGTGCTACAACCGTGACGTGCTGACTCCAAGCGAAGTACTATCTTACCCGGTTAAAAAGATATTTACCTTCGTTAAGAGGTCTGGAAGATTCCCGTCAACGGGCAATCCACAACCTCAACAAACCCCAAATAGACAGCTGACAGGAGGTAGGTTCAACCATAATCTACCCCCCAGTCAAACATCTGTTGCACAGTAAATCTGGAACTTACATCGTTTTCCGGAGACACAGACAGTCATTCTCTCTCTCCAAAACAAGGGATGATTGCAAAAGGACCATTGGACCTACGCAACTAATACAAACGCCGTGGCGTCTGTGTTTTCCCACCATAATCCATACATCCATACTGTTGGAATATTAAAAAAAAATAAAATTCAAACACAATTCGATTTTTTGACTTACAGTCTGTCAAGGCATAGAAATTGGTTCGAATTGGCGCTCAAACATTTCAAATGTCGGTTTATTATGATTGGTGTTGCCAGATGACATCCTAAGCTTGGACGCCAGAGGGATTTGAGATTTATCATATCAGTACAATTTTTGTTTACAAACAAAAAAGATGAATTCTGAATATTATTCCAAGCGTTTTGAAGCAGTGTTCCTGCATTTGCACAATAAAGGACCAAAATTATCGATTGCATCCACTGCAAAAGTAATTAAAAAGTCAGAACATTTTGTGCGCAAGTGGGTAGAGCAATATAAACATAACAAAAATGTGAACGATCAACCAACCATCAAGCCAAACCGAGCATCCACGACAAAGGAAGATGATCGTATCATCAAACTTTTTGAAAAAAATCCAGGTTTATCGTTACGTGCTGGTGAAGAACGACTTCGTCGTTCGAATATTAACGTTTCAAGAGAAACACTGCGAAAGAGATTGCGAGAAAGATCATTGCAGTATCGTAAAAAACCTCTCTTGACACAAATTCACATGGAAAAGCGCTTACAGTGGGCAACAGAAAATTTAACTACCGATTGGAACAGTGTAATATACACAGACGAATCATCGTTTTGGCTATCGAATCCCTTGACTCATGTCTGGTGTACAGCCAGTAAAAGACCAGTTGTTCGTACCATCAAACACCCACAAAAAGTTCATGTGTATGGTGCCTTTTGTTCGAAAGGATTTGGGAAATTGACCGTCTTCACTGGCAATCTAAATGCAGTGAGAATGTGCAAACTTTATAAATCGACACTTTTGCCTACCGCCAATAAGTTTTACGGTTTGAAGAATCGAGATTGGCTTTTACTGGAAGATAATGACCCCAAACATAAAATTCGTCTGTGCAATGATTGGAAGAGCAAAAATGGGATAGATCAGATGGTTTGGCCGCCACAAAGCCCAGACTGCAATCCAATCGAAAACGTTTGGTCACTTTTAAAGACAAGGCTTAAAGGAAAGTCATTTCGCAATTTGAGGAATTTGAGCCGCTTCTTACATCGTGAATGGAACTCATTTTCAAAAGAATATGCTAAAAATTTAAGTGAAAGTATGACCTCTCGTTGCACCCGTGTAATTGAAAAGCAAGGCGAGTGGATCAAATATTGAATTGCTGGCGCCCGAGATTAAGGACCAAATAAAATGTATCAATAATACAATTCGAAAAATTCTTTTGTTTTATTTCAATTTTGCCCCAATTTCTATGCCTTGACAGACTGTATCTTAAATTTTGCTTTATTTTCCTTAAATTTTTGCTTGTTTATACTTTGCAAGCTCAAAGGAGTACAGACTCTAGTTCTAAACAATTGTTGCTTATATACTAAAAATGTTGCCCTTCCGCCTGCTCTTATTTGCTAATCTGTAGATTTTTATTGCTGTGTTTCTTGAGAAAACCAGCCAAAAATATGATAACTTGTTTTCTTGGAAGTTATTACAGATTTATGTTAATTGTGATTAGATCGTGTACGTTTTGTGTTATGATGTTTCATATCACATCGTCACTTACTCATTTTTGTTCAATGAGTCGGCATCGTCTTTGATGTGCCGCTTTGCACGCAATTAGCATTTATTGATTTTTTACGACCGATTTTTATAGCTGTGTTACATGATCGGCCTATTGTGAGATTTAGTAACTTTCTGTGTCAGATAGCAACAATTTCGTTGTTAGTTTGTTAGTGGGACATTTGTTAATTAAGAAGAAACTGAAATTGATTTTGAACAAAAGCGGAACTTAAACGAAATTGAAATTAAACCGAAAAGAAACTAAAATTGACTTTGAACATGCTCCGCCCGGATGAACGACTGTTCAGCGTGTACAATGAATTCTTACAATTAATTTGTTCTTATGAATGTAAACAAAGAAAAAAGGTAAGTTTTAGTCTTGGAATTTGTTGTTTTTGAAATGCAGCAATGGTTTGCTGTAGTGCTCACTTTTATCCGCCTTGTTGTAGTAATTGAAGCAGTTTCTCTTGGAGGAATGCTATTAGATTTGCCAGTGGATAGCGGTTCGTTGGTGTGAATAAATTCCACTGTCGTTTCATGCGTGGAGTAAAGCATCGAACCGTTGAATGTATGATCCATAGGTCCAGATTGTTAATTTGTAATGACAGTGATGGGGCGATGATGATTGCCTCTTGCACCTTAATGATGAGCATTTTCAATGCCTCCAATGAATTGCCTTCTGTAATTGCTGGGAGTTGGGTGAGGTGCCTGATATAGGTGTCAACCTCACGAAGTGATGTCGAGATGTTAATGTCATGAAACACTGTCTCTTCATTTTCATCGATTTCACTTGGTTGTTCCGTCGTGTTCTCAGACATTGTTTCACTTGTGTTGTCGGCAGGCTCATCTTTTATAATTAACTCTTCAACTTGCACTGCCGTTTCAATCGGAGAATTTGGAACATTCTCAATTGTTTGTTCTTGCACTTGATTGTGTTCTTGCACTTCTGATAATTCCAGGTCACGTAGTTTTGCGGTGAACCTTGCACTCGCAAAATCTAATTCGTTTTCAGCGATACACTTCTGTTTTAATATTTTCGTGTGCCGCTTGTGTGTTTTGGAAAATTTGATTGCCTCACTGACTGCTCGTTGCAGTCTTTCTCTTTCACTGTTTACTTCACTGATTAATCTGATTAATCGCTCCTTCCTAATGTTCTGTAGGAAGGTAAGCGACAGTTTTTTCAGTACATTGACTCGTTGGCAAGTCAATGAGAACAGCTTATCTGGCTTAACGTTTTTTCGTGTTCTGGCCATGGTTCACTTTTTTCAATGTTGGTTCTAACTATTGAAGTTTACAACTGATTTGCCTATGTTTGAACAAATTTGATAAGCTAAGAAAAGTGAATTCCCTTTCTTTCTATGCTTTTGTAGTGCATATGTAAATAAGATCGTGCCTTTTCTATTCTTTGTTTTCTATTTTTACGATCTTTTTATGACTGCCGGTAGGTCGTAAACACATTCCATGATTGAATTTACACGAAACTACTTGTTTTGTGTATTCTTGACCTATATGTAAAGTTTTGGGTTTGGCCAGTGTATATGGTTTGTGTAGAAGATGCACTTTTTCTCGTTTCGTTTTAGTTTTCAAGCGATGGCTCTGCACTTGGTATGAGGAGAGCGAGCTTTACTATCGGCCGAACGTATTCTCCATGTATGGTTTTTACTTGAACGGCTCGAATCATGCCATCCTTTGCTGGCATTACTTTCATGATTCTGCCCATTTGCCATTGGCTTGGTGGCATGTTGTTTTCCTTGATGATGACTAAGTCATCAACTTGAAAATTCCGATTGACGGTTTTCCACTTTGATCGGATGGCGATTTGTGTGATATATTCATCATGCCATCGCCTCCATAAGCTTTGATGCATTTGTTGCACCAATTCCCAACGCTTGAGGTATGCTGGTTGCTTTTCTTCAAGCATTGCATGCTCTTGTAAATTGATCAAGTTTTCTCCAACCAGAAAATGTCCTGGTGTGAGTGCTGTTAGGTCATTTGGGTCGTCTGAAAGTGGTGCCAGTGGTCTGGAATTGACGCATGCTTCTACCTGTGTTAGTAGTGTAGCATATTCCTCGAAAGTCAGGTTGTGGTTCCCAATGACTCGTAACAGATGTTTCTTCACACTCTTTACGCCGGCTTCCCATAAGCCGCCCCAAGAAGGTGAATTCGGTGGTAAAAAGTGCCATTTTATGTTGAGAGCTTGTATGGCTGACTCTTTAGCCCACTGTTCTTGGTTTGAGTAGATTTTTGCTAGTAAACTGTTTGCTCCAACGAAATTTGTGCCATTGTCAGACCAAAGTTCAGCAATTTTGCCTCGTCGGGCGATGATTCGCCTTAATGCCATCAGAAACTGGGTTGATGAGGCATCGCTCACGAGTTCTAAGTGAATGGCACGAGTAGCAAAACATACAAAAATGCAACCATATGCCTTGGTGATTGTTGCTCCCCTGCCTGTTCTTGATGCGAGGCCGATTGGCCCAAAATAGTCGACGCCGCATTTGATGAATGGTCGTGCGGGTGTTGTTCGAGAGGCCGGCAATGTGGCCATTGCTTGCTCAGCCGTCTTCATCCGGTATTTGAAGCAATTGACGCATGCATGGACTATTGTAGTTGCTATGCGTCTTCCATGAAAAATCCAAAATTGTTGTCGTAATAGCTGGAGCATTTGTTGCACGCCGCCATGCAGTGTTTTGTGGTGAGTGTCGAGCATGAGCAATTTGGCCAAATCTCCTTTCGGTGATAGTATAATAGGAAATTGCTCATCAAATGATAAGTTTGGAGATATCACTCGCCCGAATAGCCTGAGAAGATTTGATCGTTTGTCGTACCACATGGATCTATCTTGACCAACAACTGGTTGGTAATTTAGTTGTTCTCTTCGCTCGTTGATTTCCTTCTTGAAGATTTTGTTTTGTTCTATTTGGCAAAGAGTTAATTTGGCATCTTCCAGCTCTTGTGCTGAAAGTGGCTCGTAATTTGGTTCAATATTGTTTTTTCGTATGCCTGCCTTGAAATTGTGAATGGCTCGTTTCAGTGTTGCCGTGACTCGGAGGAGTTTCTGAAAATTGCCATATGCTTTGGTGAGTGGAACTGCATTACTTTGTATGGAGGATTTGAACCATGGTCCCCTTATTAGCTCCATTGACTCATTTGTTGTGGTTAGATGGATGAGTTTTTCTTCCATCTTGGCAGCTTGAATGGAGTCTTTGGATACCTGTTGCTGAGTTGGCCAATGTTCTTCTGACTGTTTTAGCCAATTTGGGCCGTTCCACCATAGGGTGTTCGTCCGAAGTTGTTTGGCGGTTGCACCACGGGAGGCAATGTCAGCTGGGTTGTCAGGCCCCGGTGTCTAATTCCATCTTGCGTAAAGAGCGTTGGATTCATGTTGAATGTGTGCCACACGATTGGCTACAAATGTTTTTAAGCTGCTCGGGGATTTGTTAATCCAATGCAATGTAATTTGAGAATCCGTCCAAAGGTAGATGTTTTTTACATTTATCTGTACCGAACGAATAGTGCGTTTGATCAATTTGATCAACAGGTAAGCTCCACACAATTCTAATCGAGGTATTGTAACCTTTTTAATTGGGGCTACCTTGGTTTTTCCTTGTATTAGGTTAACGTGAATCTGGTTGTTGAATGTGGTTGTGCGTGCATAAATTGCAGCCGCATATGAGGGGTTTGGAGCAAAAATGGCCTTTGAGAATTTTTCGTGCAAAAGTGTCCCCGACCTATTTGATATCAAATAGGTGAGCTAAATGATACCAAATAGGTGAGCTATTTGGTGCCCAACATAAATTTAGCTGCCAAATACCTGAGCCGTTGGTCTGCACACAAAATTCGAAAAAAATAATTAAATTTTTTTTTCCATTTTTATGTTATTTTTCGTATGCCATTTCATAGATTTACATAAAAATGGAAAAAAAAA
>JAQOWM010000985.1:0-17167 GCA_029041755.1 Resseliella maxima | reverse complement strand
TTTGTATTCGATCAACTAATGAAAATTAAGACAAACACAAGTGCTGGTCCAAAAGGTATTCATCCCCTTATATTGAAAAATTGTGCGTCCGTTTTATATGAACCACTTACAATAATATTTAATGAATCACTCCAAACTGGAAAAATTTCCGAGCGCTTGGAAAAGATATGTGTGTTCGACCGATTTTCAAAAAAGACGATAAATCGGACATTAAGAATTACAGATGCATAGCGAAATTAATTACAATCGCTAAATTCTTCGAGCACTGCGTTAATTTCCACCTTACTCGTATCGTATCTCGCAGTTTATCTCCACATCAACATGGCTTCATGAGACATCGCTCAACAACAACAAATTTGATGGAATTTCTACACTACTCCATTGCCGGTTTGAATGCTTCAAATCGAGTGGATGTATTATATCTGGACTTTAGTAAGGCATTCGACCGAGTCAACTACGACATTCTTCTTCGAAAATTAACAGCGTTTCCGATTCCAACAAATATCATCAAATGGTTAAAATCATATCTATCAAATCGCCAAACATTACGTTAAACTGGGAGCTGCTGAATCACCTGATTTTACTGTTAATTCAGGTGTACCCCAGGGTAGTCATATTGGTCCAACGCTTTTCCTACTTTTCATTAACGACCTACCATTGGTGGCATCGAAAAATGTGTTTTTATCAATGTTTGCCGATGATGTTCGAATAGCTAAGATTATAAACAATGATGCAGATACTCTTCAACTCCAATCCTCAATCAACTCAGTAAAGGATTGGTGTGACAATAATGATTTGCATCTAAATCTTGACAAATGCACAATTTTATCAATACACCGTGGAAGAACACAACCTAAACCTTTATACTCTTATGGTGATTACTATTTTGCAAATTCTAGTACACACAAGCAAATATTGGTATAAGTGTCAATGTATTTATTCCAAGCCGGAACAACAAATGGAACACTCCATAATGGAGTAACAATGTATTGGTTTATTCCATTATGGAGTAAACGTTAGAATTATAAACACCAATACGTTACACTTACATTCTGAATGAGCCATACTGAAATGGTATAAATGAATGTTATTTTATTCTACTATGGAGTGAATATGACATTTGCGCCTGTCAAGGTGGTTTGCGCCAAAATACATTGTCAAATTCACTCCATAGTAGAATAACATAACATTCATTTATACCATTTCGGTATAGCTCATCAGAATGTAAGTGTAACGTATTGGTGTTTGTAAGTCTAATGTTTACTCTATAATGGAACAAACCAATACATAGTTACTCCACTATGGAGTGTTCCATTTGTTGTTCCGACTTGGAACAAATACATTGACATTTATACCAATATTTACTTGTGTGTATACAGCGAGATTTAGGTGTGTTGATAGATGATAAACTGAATTTTCAAACACACATTGATATGATAAGCTCTAAAGCAAACTCTGCACTGGGTTTTGTGAAACGTTTTTCACGAAATATAGATGATCAAACCACAAGAAAGGCAATTTATTCAGCATTTGTTCAACCAAACCTTGATTATGCTAGTACTGTGTGGCTTAACATATGTTCAACTAAGTCTGATTTCATCGAAAGAATTCAACGTCAATTTTCAATGTTTGCGCTCCAAGAATATCCAAATAATTCAAATAATTACCAAATTTCGCCTTATGATGACTGTTTAAGAACATTGAGTATGATTAGACTCAGTCGACGGAGAATTAACTTTGCGTTATTGTTTCTGTATGACTTGCTTAACGATAGAATTCATTGTCCATTTGTAAAAAAATTGTTTTATTTTTTTAATCCTAATCCGCGTAATTTTCGTAATGCTGAACTTTTCAGAGTTTCAAATGTTTTAAATAGGAATCCAAATGCTCCAATTACGATTATTTGTAAATATGCTAATATTATTAAAGCATTGTTTGTAGAATCTACACACACATTAATTCTACTGTCAAATACACAACTGTCAGTTTGAAATGGCTGGTTTCCAACGAAAGTTGGACATTTCACAATATTTTCTGCACACCAATACATATATATGTGTATATAAAATGCGCAGAAAAAGTTGTGAAATGTCCAACTTTCGTTGGAAACCAGCTATTTCAAACTGACAGTTGTGTATTTGACAGTAGAATTTATGTGTGTGTACCAATAGAAATGAATTTAAAAGAAAATTGTTTGATCTCCCTATTGATATATTCGATAATAATTGTTAAATCGTGATCTCTTTGTAATATTTTTGTTATATATACAGCCAGTTATTGGCGGTGCAATAAATAAATAAATAAATAAAACTGAGAAAATTATTTTTTTTATATTTATACATACTCTCCTCTCGATCTACTCAATAGATATTGTATTTCGACCATTTCGACACCTCTTTTTTTGTTTTTTTTTTTTCATCAATCGGTTTAAATGAATTAAATTTATAAAATATTGCCATGAAGTTGGCAGCGCATTCAAATCACTTAAATGTATTTGATTCATTCAATAGATTCATTCATTTCATACATACACACGGGCTGCATATCATACATAACATACATGCCATGCATACCACATACAAATGGAACTTATATGAACAATGGGAACGATGTCAATGCTTCAAAAAGCCACCATTGTGATAAAGTCGTACATTTGCTGTGAGGTAAGATTATCATATTTTAATTTCAATTTAATATTTTAAGTTCATTATATCAATATTGTATGGTGTCCAAATGGTTCAAGTGCTTTCATACAATTTAATGCAATTTTCATATAAAATTGTGTCGATCGCGTCAGAAGTAATGTAGGTAATGTAACCAAATTTGTTGTCAAATTTAGTACCCAAAATGAGTAACACTTTCATTGGTCGAGTCGGTCGACTCCAATTGATCCAATTTATTTTTGAATTATATTTTCTACCCAAAAATAGTCTTACATTAACAATTGTGTCTATACTAGTTTGGTATCCAAAATGTGGAATTGGCGCTGAATGTAATCAAGATAGTGGCCGTGTTGATTTTATTTCAAACAATCATATCGCAAAATGTCGATGCTCAACTGGACCATGGACTGGTGATTTGATTAGATAAGTTTTTGATAACACTTATATTTCAATCGTTTCGATTCTTTGTATAGATTTTTTTTCCAGAATGTGAGGTGAGGACGGTAAAAACTAAAGCAAATTCAGAACACAAGAACAAACGTATCAAATGACGCCACAAAATTCCGTCCAACTCAATCGATTGGTAATTTTAACAAATCCACTTTTAAGACTTTTTAATCGTTTATGTAATGTCAAAAACTCTTGGAAAAGCTATCTTTGAATGACATCTGTATATATTATTTTGAAATATTTGCCAAACATGAACAATTCACATGCTATAAAGTTTAGCCCATAAATACATTATATTTTTTCCATGGGCCGCAAAGAATATCAAATTTTTCGGTTTGAAATGAAAAACCAACAGCGCGTCTATTTTATCTCTCTACATTTAAATTTATTTTATTTAAAAAGTATCATCAAATGTTGGTGTAGTTGCGTATAATTTTCATGAAAATTTTAAAAACATTATGATAATGATGATTCTATCAAAACAACCAACAAGAATGGTGGAACCATTGAAATTATTACGTTTACGTTTGAAAAAAAAAAAATTACTGGCCGGCGAAATGTATCCATCTAGTTAATTTCGTTCTTAAAAGTGTATCATAATGCTCTAAAGTAATTTGCTTTGACATTTGTGCCATTTTAATGCGTATATATTCATTTATGATACACTTAATCAGATGAAATCTGTGTTCCTCGTGATCAATGAACTTAGATTTATTACAAACATACATTTTCGATGAGCTGGCCAGACGCTGATGATTAGCGGTCTGATCAGCTCATTCTGAATCGTTGCGGTGCTGTACGCAATATCAAACGGAGATTGTTTTTGCCGTACACACAAACGATACGTCCATGATCGCGCACACAAACATGTTGTAGACGTAAACAGCAATACAGTGTAGGGCAAAAACAATCTCCGTTTGATATTGCGTACAGCACCGCAACGATTCAGAAAGAGCTGATCAGACCGCTAATTATCAGCGTCTGGCCAGCTCATCGAAAATGTATGTTTGATTTATTATAAACTTTTTCTAAATCTAGTTCCTGAAAAATCATGTAAAATAGTACCCTAAAGTCACGGTTATTTGTGTTATTTGTGCCAGTGCTGCATTTCTCGTTGATAAATTTCGTAAATTTCATTTGGTGTAATTTCATAAAACGATCAACTATTTTGCAAATATAAAAAGTGCTACTACACGGTCTTTTTGATTGAATTGTGTACATCAAAGGATCAGCCAATTTCGGATTTTCAGCAAAGACGAACTTACAACAATCGCAATAAAATATTTTCGATTCAATTTTTTTTTCAATTAAACGCGCAGTATATGCGATGGAAGCTCCCGATAATCCATCAATGATTGGAGTGTTGTTTTCTATTTCTTCAATATCAACCAAATTTTCCAATTCGCCAATTTCTTCCAAAATTTGATCACTTTGATTTGCCAAATTTGACTGAAAAACTTCATCACCTAATATGTCAAGCTTGGGTCGTCGCGATGAAACGAAATAAACATTCGATTGAGGTGTAATTACATCCATTTCACCATTAAATGCATCGAATCCAATACAATTTGCTGATTCGGGCATTTTAATTTCTAAATAATTAGATTGCACCTGTCTGAATGCACCTTTAAATTGGACAACATTTGGATTAGAATTATGCCCATTTCTTGATCGCAATTTTGCGTGTAGTATTTCAACATTGTCTTGACTGAATGTTAAAGTACGGACTTCATCCATAATATTATCTCTTTCTACATACTGCTCGTAAAACAATCGCAAATTTGTTAAATCCATGATAAATCCTAAAACTGGCGTATGGTTGACTGTCTTTAATATATGGATTTTACGCTTAATTTCAAGCCCGCTTTTTTTCCGAATCACCGTCATTTTCAAAGATTTCAAATAATCTATACATTTGTCAATAAACTCAAATATCTCAACTTTGTTTTTTTGGCTCAAGGCACATTTGAAAATACTATCAAGCCGGTTTCGCTTTGAATTCAAAACATTAAATATTTTATCAATGGTATATATCCATTCAATTGTATCGTCACAATTCATGAATTTTGGATGATTTTGGTTTTTTAATATTTGCATTGAATCTCCACACGATTCGCTGAAAGTTTCATTTGCTAGTTTTACATTCATTTTATTTTCCTTGAAATCAATGTGCTTTCTATTTAACTTATGTGTTAACATATTACCATTCTTGCTTATTTTTACTAATTCTGCAAAATATTTCCATTCAATTACTTTATTAGATTCAGCATATAATACTTTATGATTGCCCAGTAAATTTCTCATGAGCTTTTCCATGTGGGATGGATCAAGTGTAAGATATATGATGTTTTCATCAAAAGGATTTTTTATATATGGCCTGAAATTTGAATCGAACACATCCAAATTCGCGCCGAATAATTTACACATGGCGATATTCTTTCGGTCACCATCAAATGACATTTGTGCTATTTTTATGACACATTCTGAGACTTTAATAATTATTTCGCTAATTAGCGTTTTTAATTCTTCAGCATTTAGGTCACGAACAAAATGATATGCAAGCGGGAACTGAAAATTTTTATTTATGCCTGAAAGCATAGAATTCAAAGCCTTCTTTGCAAATGGTATATTATTTGGTTCACTTTTCATCGGTTTTCCTTGTTTTTGTCGCTTTTCTTCTTTATGTGAACCATATGTAATAAATCCTACATAGTCCATTTTATGCTCGTCCCAATAAATTTGTTCTCGTATATACATTTCATCAAAAATTAAAGCACACATTAATATTTCTCCTTCTTTTATTTGATTGACAATAGCTTTTAATCGGTTGAATGTTTGATTTATCAATCCAGGTTCACCATTAAGATCAGATGCAGAGAGCCATGCTTTTATAGTTTTGAGATGTGGTAACTTATTATTGAATTTTTTTCGGACTACATCATAAGCTGCTGTACTATGATAACTTACAGAAAGACAAAATTTCCGCACACTTTCTGGGTATTTCTCACCAGACTTGACGCCATTTAATAAGCAAGCCAACACCTCGTTATTATCAATTTTCTGAAAATTAAAAAAACATGCAAAGTGTCATTTGTGTTTACGGCGTTCACGCTAATAAGCGAAAATATGGCATAATATACAAAATTGATTCATTCAATATACATATGTACCTCTAAAATATCATTCGCATCTTTGCTCAGTAGCTTCTGATTCTGTAGATCTTTAACAAGTTCTGATAAGCTGTTTTTCACGGAAATTGATCTTTTACGTTGCATATCTAAACACTTGATATGATCGGATTGAGCTTGAATAGTATTTTTCATTTCTTTGATTTGTTTTTCAAGCTTTTGTGCATTTATATTTGCTTTGGTTTTCTCCAATAAAAAGTCTTTAGACAAATCTTCATATTGAATAACTAAAAATTGGCACGATTCACACACATTTTGAGTGTTTTGAGTACTTGCGGTACTTGTGGCAATTGCGGTACTTCCTTTCTCGGCATTCTCACCAAACTTTACTAAATCCATTGAATCAAAAATTCTGGGTACGGCATCTTTTTTTAATCTAATAGGTTTCGATTTGGTTTCTGGCATTAAATCTGTTTCACAAAAATGTTTGATACAAACAAAACAAACAGTACCAATAGGAGGCAATTGCGCATGACATGCGATTGATTCTTCCCAGAGCTTAAATCTATGATCATCTTGTGGGATTCTATGTGGGAGAAGGCGAAGAAAAAGACAATATACTCAATAATTCGGTTTTAAATATCAATAATTCGATTTTAAATGAATACCTAAACATACGAACCTGCAGCCTTGTTCCTTTAGAATATTCGCAATTATTTATTATACACGTTTTTCACAAAAATTTCATAAATTTCACACAATACTGTTCAAACATTAAAAACAGAATATTCTCTTTGTAATTAGATTGAATTTATTCATTTTTGAATACAAAGAAATTACGTTTAAATATATTTTTTTAAATCATACGGATCATACGAGAAAAAATATCACTTAATAGCGTTTGAGTCGTTAATAGTAAATAGTCAAAAAAATATAATTGTTTTAACCGTTTCAACGCTAATCCGCTGATTCATAAGATATTTTCATATAAAAATCAGATATCGATATAATAAAAACCATCGGTTTAGTACAAAGCTTTATTTGACTCTCCATAACAAGAGCGCCACCTGTTGCTTTTGAAACAACACTATGCATACAAATTATGAAACATACAAATACAATGAAATGCATGACAGCTAGACTGTGGCTGTATTATATTGTTTACATATTTCAAAAATGGATAACGATAAATATAATAAATTTAAAAAGAACAAAGTTTTTCTGTGTTGTTTTTGTGGCATATTTATCAAATCGAATTTAAACAATTTACTTCGACATGAAAAAATACATACAGGTTGCAAAAAAATCAAATGTGCGGCGACAAAATGTTCGGCAACCTTCAAACAAAAATGTGACTACTTAAGACACTGGAAAAACAAACACCAACACATGATAATGCCAGGTGGATTTAATTATATTGAAGAAGAAAATAAAACGTATCGAAGAAAATACTGTTTAAATGATGATGATCAGCGTACTCAATTGTCCAGACCCAACGATTTTCTCATTTTGAACTATTTGGGACTCTTTAAAAAAACCACACAAAAAATAAAATTGTCCAAACCATATGCTGGACCCTTTTTTGGCAAACTTGACTGATTTTAATTGTCTTTATATGATAATTAATTATAATTGTGCATATAGCGTTTAAAACAATTGAATTGTATAAAAAATGATGAAATATTTTTCATTTCTTCTTTTTGTATTTTTTTCTCTTTACCTTTTTGTATTCCAATTTTTCTTGTAATATATGAACTGAATAAATGAATTTGGAATTGAAAGAAAAGAACAGAAAGAAATTCCTTAATTTAATTTATTTATGTTATGAAAGATAATATGATTAAAGCAAGCAATTGATATTCGTTTCTATTGATACAAAGCCTCAATTTGGAGCAAAAAAATGTATGACAAAACGTACAAGTTGATAGTGCACCTTGTTTGTTTCTTTGTAAATAGATACCTAAAGAAAATCTTGAGCGTTTTTTAGACTGTTAATGGGTGGACATATAACAACGCCAAAAAAAACTACATTTCCGAGTGCTTAAAATGGGAATGATCGAATTAAATTTATTTCCAAAAGTGTGTTTCATAATGAGCAAAAGCTATTAATGATATTAGAATATCATTAATAAATGTATCAAGAAACAAAGTAATTTATTTTTGTTTATTTTGTCATTTTGCATAAGGATAATAAAATATAATAAGATGATTAGCCAAACGATTTAGAGCTGTTTCATGAATGTAAATTGCTGTAAACAAAAAAGAGCAGATAATTAATTATTTATGAGTCCTGGTTTTGATGACTTTTTGGATCCATCCGGCATATAATCGTAACGTTGAAGGATATTGCTTTTTGTAGTTTGTTGAGGACTGAATGGAAGATTAGATTTGCCAGAATCGATGTTAGTTTGTTGTGGTTGAATTGATTCGGCTCGAACAGTGTCATTGATGATTGGCTATGAAAATAATGATTAAATAGTATTAAATATAAGGGAGTAATTATTTAAATTTAGCGAAGGAATCACAAAATATCTTTATTAATTATTTACCTGATTTTGTTCAATTGGTGTTGCCATCAACTCAATATCAACAACAGAATGATTTCCATCATTTTTCGGTTCGTCAAATTCATCCATCGAATTTTCTGGTTCATTGGAACTGGTACCAACGGGATATTCTCCAAAATCAAATTAAAAATGGGAATTCGTTTTTATTTCGCATGTATTTGTACATTGGTTCTGTATGAACAAACTTACGATCACGTGTTGTCGAAAGACTTTGAGCAACATCTTCATCATTTTCCTTTGAAACTTCTGTGATTTTCGATAAATTATTTTCACCATCATTAAATAGACCAGAGCCTTTATTTGTTTGCTGTGATTCGGTATGAAGCGATTCAGCTTGCACACTTTCATTGATGATGAACTAAAAAATGGAAATTAAATCATATTAAATTGTATTAAATAAAAGCAAAATGTTGAATTAAATTTATCAAAATATTCATAAGATGGCCTATATCAAATATTTACCGTATTCTGTTCAATTGGTGTAGCAAAATAATTATCATCAGTGTTTGATTCGGGTTCACTATGAATTTGATTCATGCAATGTTGTCCACCAAATGATGTTGATTGTATTGGCGATAGAATTTGGATTGCATCGTTCGATATACCACCAGGTTGATCATTATTACTTGCCTCAGTAGCTTTATTCATCGAATCAATATCCATTGAACTTTGCGCATCGACTAATTTTTGGTTTGAAACAATAGCAAAATTTGAGTCTAAAAAATCGCGATATTTTGTACAAAATAAACTTACATTCACCCTGGGGTTCTTCTTCACTCTCATCGCTTGATGCATATGGTACCAGCTGACGTGGTAGAAGTGTAGCACGTGTTGGTAGAGGTGGGGCACATGTTGGTAGACTACTAATTGAACGACTTCGTTTGAGAATCGATTTCAGACGATTTTCACCATTGAATGTTTGCCGGCGAGTTCTGATTTCGCGTTTTTTTCCGATCAAATATGCCTCATATGGCATGTTTCTCTGAATTCTGACTTGTATGCGATAAAAATTGGCTCGATTCAGTGCTGCAGTTTTACTGCGTGTCAACATTCGTATACCAATTACATGGTCGGCAAACGTCTTTTTTAAATTACGTTCTGATGTGAATTTTAAAATTTCACTTTCATTTTCTTCGTCTTCGAATAAATGTTGTTCCAAAAAACGAATCTTTAGCAGTACAGAACCTTCATTGTTTAAGAAGCGACCTTTTTGTCCTGGCCATTCAAACCAATAGTTTATTTTTCCGTTGACGTTTGTAGCATCTATAACGTAGAATTTTTTAGCGTAATATAATATTTATGCTTATCGAATTTCGTTCATTTATGTTTTGTTTCAAATTCTCTTCTTGAAAAATAGTATTTCATGGTATTTCAATGAAAATAAATAAACAAACATAAAATAAAACTCACATGTAACGCGAATCGGTTCACCTGTAACATCCAGTGTTTCGTTAACTGTCGCAAAGCTAACGCGTTTTTTCACACCAACCATTTTAATGTGTGATTCCAAAAATTCTAGCAGCAAGTGTGGCCATTTTTCTGTTGCTTCGACAGCTGAGACCGTGTTGGTTGGCCAATTGTCTTTATATTCAATGATATATTCAACACGATCATCTCCAATTAGACGTGCACCTAAATTTATTATAAATAAAGTAAAAATAAAATGTAATGAACAACAAATATTTTTGTTCAATGATTACTTTTAACTTACCAATTATACGACGAACTTGTTGCTTGTCAAAATTTTCAATTAATTCGTCACATTCAAATAAATATTCGGCCGGCTCCCATGAGTTCTGCGATGAAGGATAATTTTCCCATTTTAGCAAATAGAAAAGTTTTCCATTACGAATTCTGCGGTCAAGAATTCTTTCGACACTGTATTCATTCACCATTCTGGTTGAAAAAAGATAATTTAAATTAAATATTTCGGCGTGAGCTATTAAAACTTCGAGAAAAGATGGATAATGCAAAGATTGCTGAAATCGTATTAATATTAATGACGCTATTGAAAGTTAATGTCTACGCGTTGAAGTGAAATAAATAAATGGTACGCGGGAAGTTTTTGACAAATGTTGTTTTAGCGCAAATAATAGAAGAAAAAGAAAGAGTTGAAAAGAATGATACAAAAAAGAGCGCCATCTGGTGGTTTGCACAGCTCATATTAGATCATATTAGATATTATATTGAATGAATCATAGTAGTAACACTACAATATAAAACCGATAAAACAATTCGAAGTTTTTGTTATTGATTTAATAAAAATGAAAAGATATTGCAAAATTATTTCATGTGAAAATAGTCTAGGTACTGATGATAGTAGCATTCATATGTTTAGGTAAAACTTAACAAGAATTGTTCTTTGTGAAATAAAAAATTTAAAGAATATATTTTAATTTTCATAGATTACCAAAAGATTCAGTTAGGCTACAGCAATGGAATAAAACGCTTGAAAATATACAATGTACAAATGGAAATTTGATCTGTGTTAAACACTTTGAAAGACAATGTTTTGAAATCAAATCAAATAAATATGTTTTGAAAAAATCAGCAGAGCCGACAATTTTTCCTACAACAGAAAAAATAGTGGCTCAAGTAACACCAACGGAAAATCATATGAATACAATAAATTCGGAAAATGAGATTCAATTTTTAAGAGCATGTGTAGCTGGACTTGAACGAGACAATGAATGTAATGAAAAGCGACTACAAACTATAATTGATAATCAGATGAAAGAAATCCTATTTTTAAAAGCAAAAATCCGTTCATTTGAAGAAGCCAGCTCAAAATTTGAAACAGATTTTGTTGCTTTTGCTATCAGTAATGATGAAAAAGTATGTATATAAAATATCTAAATTCGATCTAATTTGTGGCATTTTTCGCCATGAATGATTCCTATTTAATACGTTTCAGTTTTCAGAGTAAGTGTGTGAATGAAAAAAAATTGAATGTTTCAATGGAAATTTTTCAGTTCAACACTATTTTAGTTGAAATTTTCATTTCATACATTGCTGAAGAAATTAAGTCATGACCATGTAATTTTCTTCCTAGTCATTGAATACTCATTTGTTATTTAAATTACATGTCGTTCAATCATATGCGTTTCTATTTATGGAAAAAAACAATTGAAGAAATTCTTTATAAGTATATGAATGAGTGAGATTGAAAATGAGTGTTTTGATTTTTTCAAAGTGTAAAATCTCCATACAAATATATACGTCTTATGTATGAAGATGTTACACTTTAAAAAAATCAAAACACTCATTTTCAATCTCACTTATTCATATAAAAATCTTCAGTGTTTCTCGAATACATTTTCGTTCCTTACTCACATTGACCACTGTTCAAATATTTGTGATGGCTTCTGATTCAATTGTCGTTCCAATATTTGTTGCCAGTATTTCCACAATGGCAGCCCATCACATATTCGTTGAAAAGAAAAGTTGATATTTATTTCTGTAGGAAAAAAGAGTAATAATAGCTTATTTAGCATTCATTGAAATTGAATTAAAAATAAAATTAAATTACTATACTCACTTCGTGATAATCTGATTCAAAACTGAATTCTGAAAGAAAAAACAAAATTTTGTTTACAGTTTACAATTGTTTTTAATTTATCATATTTTTTGAAAAATAAATTGATCTCAAGTGTTAGGTTTCTAAAGTTCTTTCAATTGAATTTTTCCAGGAAAATTTCTTTTTCAAATAATATGCAATTATTTGTATTCTTTATAGATTCAAAAACAAAAAGAAATCTTGTCTTGTTTGGCTCTAGGAATACGCCATCGCCAATCTTATTCTCCAGCCGTTCGAAATTTTGCCATATCTCTGAAAAATATTTCGCCAGCTGCTTATCGTTTTGTTCGAAATGAATTTAATAATCATCTGCCACATATTATAACAATTGTAGACTGGCACGCAAATTCAGACATCGATTGTGAACAAGGTATAATGGAACATAGTTGCAATATTTTGCGACACAGAGTTGTCGAAATGGCCAAAAAAGGGCAAAAACTACGAGGGACACTTTTGTTTGATGAGATGGGAATAAGACAACATATCCAATTCATAGATCATAAAATGCTTGGTTTTGAAAATTATCCAGGGATTGATCGAAAAACGGCAGATGTTGCCTCCGAAACTTTGGTATTTATGTTCACTGCCATCAACAATGATATTCGCCTGCCTGTTGCCTACTATTTTGTAACAAAAAAGATGAATGCGGTAAACAAAATGCTTTTGACTGAAAGAATCATCGACAAATTATTGGAATGTGGCGTCGAAGTGGAAAGTCTTGTGTTTGATGGTCTGCGGACAAATCCAGCCATGTGTGTCCTCTTGGGATCGAATTTGGATGTGTTTTCGAATGATTTCAATGCTTCTTTTGTGCGAATAGGCAAAGTTATTCGAGTTTTATTTGATTTTAGTCACGTTATAAAACTCGTCAGAAATAATTTGGCACTAAAAAAAGTTTTATTCGATGCTGATGGCAACGAAATCAAATGGTCTTACTTTGAAAAATTAGTGCAATTCAAAGATAAACGAAATTTTGCGCTATGTCATAAACTCACCCAAGCTCATATTGATTACTCGGCAAAAGCGATGAACGTGAGGCTTGCAGTGGAAACATTCAGTGCTTCTACAGCTAGAGCAATGGAGTTTCTAATGAATCAAGGCTATCCAGAATTTGTCGGAGCGGCGGCCACAATAAAATTCATAAGCATGATAAATGATTTATTCGATGTGTTAAATAGTACCGGTGACAGCAAAGAGAACCCGTTAAAGAATCCAATGAGCCCCAGAAATATTCAACAAATTTTTCAATTATTCAATGAAGGATCTGAATATATGAAAGGCTTGCAAATTATTGATAATAGCAAAAGGATTAAACTTTGTAAGAGCTCAGTCAAAACTGGTTTCCAGGGATTTGTGATAAATATACAATCTTTGACAGAAATGTATAATAATCTCGTTGTGAACGAGAGAGTGATGGAGAGTATTGCAACGCACTCAATGTCGCAAGATTATTTGGAAGTAAGTAATTACCATACGAGACGACTACAGGAGCGAATTAATACGAAATTTGAAACACCATTATTTGCATTCTTTTATACTTTTAGATATTATTTGGCAAAATTTGATCTTTGTGTGGCTCAAATAATAATCCTACGTGTCAACAGTTTACAGCAGCGATGAGGAAAATTATGGCAAATACGGCAATACTATATTCGGAAAAAGGCAACTGTACTGACTTGGGGCCAGTTTTCGCTTACAATCCATATACTAATATTTCGCATATATCGTCTCGTCGACCCGCTAAAAACAGTTCAGTTAACACAAGCTCATTTGAGGTGAAGAAACGAATGTTTATTAGCATATTAGTCTGTAATAATTTATTGAAAAAAAAAAAATGTTAGAATCTAATAAAATGTGTGTTACGTTCTTAGGATATAAATATTTTGCCCGATGATGAAGAAGTTGAATCTCTGAATAGGCAACTTGCCGAGATTCAATAGTTGGAACGTGCGAACAATTTGACCGATATGACAAACCTAACAATCGCGCACATTGCGGGCGCTATTGAGTGGAAAATTTTAAATTCAAATCGGTTTGATTGTGAGCAATGCAAATCAGTTTTGATTACCGACACAAAACTACGGCAAGCATTTTTGGCTAATAATAGCACCATTCGGCCATGCCAGGCGACCTTTGATGTTTGTAAAGTAGCTGACCACTTTATCAAAATCGAACTACTAAAAGGACAGTTTTCAACAGCTACAATTGAACGTGCAATCATATCTAGTTTGGATTTCGAAAATCTCTATAGTGGTGCTAATTTCTTACAACACTCTGATCATAAACTTTACATGATAAAATATATTTTGAAAGAATATATACGGATAAAAGGCACACACTTGGCGCGAACTCATAATTTCAAAACCAATCAAAAAATGATGCGACAAAAACTTTCAAAATTAATTTTACACTATCATCAATGATTAAGTTTCCTTTTCAGGATAATAATTGTTTTTTTTTTTTTATTTCATTAATATTCACGTTGAATCAAAATGTGCTTAATAAATTTCAAATAAAATTTCGTAAAAGCTTACAACCAAACAATCTCACAAATTGCACCAGAAAAGCAGTCTAAATTTCACATATATAAAGATTGAATTTTGAATTTAATACGTCTATTAGTAAAATTCAATTTAGAAATTCACTTTCTTTTTATTTTTGTTCTGATTTATTCAAGAAATAAATTTGTTATTTCATTTAATATTTATTTTTTTTATTTCAAACTTGTTATTTGATTTTATATTTTTATTTGAATGAGTGAGAATGAAAATGAAAATTCTATTTCGATTTTTTTAAAGTGTAACATCTCCATACAAAAGAAATATATATTCCTCTATGAAGATATTACACTTTAAAAAAATGAAAATAGAAGTCTCATTTTCATTATCACTCATTCATTTTGTTTTAAATAGAATCCCGATATTTTTCGCTGTTTTGTTTCAAACAAAATCAATTATATCAAATTCAAAACATTATTCACTGATATATTTTTTTTTTTAAATTTAACTAAGATCTTATCATTCAATCACATTTTATTATACTGAGTGAACACTGAACAGTTGTATGACATTACGGAAATTCATTTAATTTACCAATTTAAATTCAATTCTAACTCATTTTCTATGAATTTAAAAATGGTTTTTGGTTGATAATTCGATAAACTAGATTGCACAAAGTCTGACAGTTCATAAAACATTGTTTTTGGAGTAATTGAAATGAAGAAATATTTCAGAAATATTGAAAAGGATAATACTGAATATTTAGCGCAAATAAAAGTTAATAATTACAAATAATTATACTAGTACATGAAGAGAAGAGTAATCTTCTGACAATAAATAAAAAAAAAATCGAAAATTGAAAGTATTGACTGAGTATCGTCACAAGTTTGTAAAAAAATCAATGATAAAAAAAATCATGAATCTGATTTTCATTGAGCGAAAATGTGTAGAATGTTTCTTCTATCATTACCCTGTTTTTTTGTAAAATCCGACTCGTTTTACAAATTTGTTGACATCTTTCGTTTTATGACATCTTCAATTTCTGCAAAAATCGGGATATAAGAAATTTAAAAATATGCAAATAAATGTGAACTATTTTTAAATAAAAGTACCTTCATATTCTGGTTCGCTAACCGCTTTGTTATCATTATCTAAGCTTCTACGTTTTAGGCCTGGATCAAATTGGCATGTGTATTAAAATTCAGAATGCCATCATTTTAAAAATTTTCCAAATTTTTTGTACAGTGTTATTAGCCAATCACGGCAGAAATAATAATTTCAATACAAACTCACCACACTTAATGCATCTGAAGACACTAATAACGATAGTAAGGGTAAGAAAAGATGGTGCAGTCCAGATGTAATTTCCACCTTCCGAGTGTGTGCTGGATTGATTCACCTGTGTTATAATTTTCAATGGTGGACTTTGATTATGACCCGTTTCATTTGCGTATGCTCCAATCGAAACACTATACAGTTGATTTTGCAGTAGTTTTGTTATATTGATTGAGGTCACATTAGCATCTGCAAACAAAATAATTGTCGTCATGTTGTCATTAGAATTTTTTAACATTATAAAAATTTCAAGAACATTTTCAGTAAATACGGAAAAAAGTCATCTAGACTATTTCCGTTTCAGTGATTAACCAGATTAAACTTAACAATTGCAGACTAGAAGACAGACACTTACCCTTAATCAGCATTTGCAAATGATTTTTATATCCATCTGCTTTATTCTCCGTGTTGCAATTCACTTCATATCGGATTGATGGTCCGTTGATTTCCTCTGGTGGCAACCAACTCAGATTGATTTCGGTTGCGCTGAAAATTTCAACCGATACATATCTTGGTCGTGATGATTTGATGAATCATAAAGAGCTATAGGATTTTTTCGTTTGAAATTCTTGCGAAGCAATAAACAATGAACGAGTCGTTGTGTTTTGAAAGTTTGTCCATGGAATTCGGTACTAAATCAATGATTTCCAATTTGTAAATTCAGTCAAGCACCATATCCTTGAATATCCAATGTATGCGAAATTTGCCATAACACTTTTGCTCGATCGACACTCAACAGAGCCTGTACATTGTTTGGTGGATTTAACGGTTTGGGTGTTGGTTGGATTGACGGCAAATTCATACAAGCAAACATGAAATTATTCACACTGGTAAAGTCACGATACCAATTGATGTTATAATATTCGGCCATTTCATGATATTCTTATATTAGATGTCCATCGTAACTAATCCAGTAAAACTGGCGATTGGCCTTTGATAATGAGTTGAT
>JAQOWM010000514.1:0-15250 GCA_029041755.1 Resseliella maxima | reverse complement strand
AGAGAAAGAGAGAGAAAGAGAAAGAGAATAGAATGGAGTAGAAGCGAGAAGAACGAGCAAAAAAAACGACATTTGATTTCATGAATTGTCACAGCAACACTATTGTAGTCGGCAAAATTCATTTTTGTTCGTTGAACGAAAAATGGTAAAAGGTGAAACGACCATTAAAATCGTTTTGTGAATGAGACAGGTCTCTGCATCCGATATACGCACAAGACTACACACGCCATCACCAGCAAACCATTTATCCGCATATATATTCAACGAAATGACTTGTTCCATTCCAATATTATTTCGATATCTCCGACTAATAGTCCTCTCATCTTCTGCCTGTGTATTTAACGTGTATGTTTTTTGTATGTGTGTTTTATTTTTTTTTTTTTTTATTATATATTCCACTTGTCTCTTCGCATTTCTCACACAAAACGACCATTATGCTCCTGCGGTGTGTATTTGTATGCATTTAGTTTGGTGTGTGTGTCTATAATGTGGTTCAGAATGTGTGATATTATGATGCGATGTTGCTTTTAATCGTTGCTCAGTGCAACTCAATTTTCCATTTTCAGATCGTATATCTTTTTAATGGCTAAGACATTTTATCTTTTGATAAAGCCGGAGACGCCGTGTGCCAACACAAAGGAACAATAGAAAGAGAGAAAGGAATGATTGAGAGAGAGAGAGAGAGAGAGAGAGAGAGAGAGAGTGAAAGAGAAAAAGAGAGAGTAAGAATGAGAATGAGAAAAAAAACAACAGAAAGTGAGTCTTACATATGTGACACGTTGTTCGAAATTAATATCATCGCAAATGTGTGCTGCGGCATAAGGAACAACAAATAAATTGACGCTTAAATGGCCTTTACCAAACTGTCGAAGGTAACTATTAACTTTATTTTCACATTCCCAATCGTGCCTAATGGCAAGCAAATCTTTTTGATTTCCCATATATTATGCTCTTTGAGTATTGTTGTCAATGCCGCCGCCATCGCCATCGCCGTCACTGTCGCCATTGCAGTTGTTATTGCCGCCGTTCGTTTTGTCTCTTTAATTAATTAATTGTCGGCTTTAACACCAAAATGTGCGTACATAATTTACATATTTTGTTACGATTGTTGAATAAAGATAATGCCGGTGATAGACCGTTTGCGTTTTATTTTTATTTTTCATTCCAATTGAATTCAATCAGCGATCACTTTTAATGAATAGAACAAAATCAGGTCGTTTATCAAATACCAAACCGGGCCAATGATTGATTTAGTGTTGAGCAGCATTAATTTATTATGTTTGATAAATAGAAGAAGAAGAAGAATTGAGAAAAAAACAACACAGAGAAATAATAGAACGATATCTTTTGTGTGATTTGATGTGCCGACATTTGTGTGTTTGGCGTCTACATTACTCAATCTAATTCGATATAATTCATGCAATTCTAACGCGGTTGATTGATGATCGATTCAAAAACCAAAGATAATTTATGAAAATGGCTCATTTGTTTCGATTCTTTTTTTTTTTTCTCTTTTTCTTCTGATTCTTCTCCCTAGAAATCATTTAATGGCAAATTAATTATACAGCACAGCTCAACGTCGAAGTTTTTTTTCTTCTTTAAAGCTCAATCCAGTACTCTAGTTTCCGTTTGATTGAAATTGAATTGTTAGACATTTTACCTTACAAATCGTGTTATTGTGAGTGCCACGAAATCCACTTTGCGTGAAGAATTTTGGCACCAATGTGATTTCCAGCGAGCAATGATTACATAATAATGAAAGGAGAAAAAAAAGTACATGTAATGAGTGAAGAAAAACGAAGAAGCAGAGAGAGAGAGAGAGAGAGAGTAGAGAGAGAGAGAAAGAGAAAAAGAGAGAAAGGAAGAGAGAGAGAGAGAGAGAGAGAGAGAGAGAGAGAAAGAGAGAAGAAGAGAGAAAGAGAGAGAGAGAGAGAGAGAGAGAGAGAGAAAGAGAGAAAGAGAGAGAGAGAGAGAGAAAAAACGATAATCTGGACAGCTGCTGCTATTGAAAGTCAATTTATGACCGACGTACACGGTTTTCGATCCATCATCGTGGATGGCATTTAAAATCGTCGAACGCGCTTCAACTTCCCTAAGAAGCTCAAACCAAACATGATATGTCGATAATAGATTGAGCACGCATTAATCAATAAACGAATGAAAAGTCATTATTCATTTCAATCATAATATTTTTCGAATACATTTTTTTCCCTTCATCTTCTTTTGCTTTTTCTTCTTCTTCTTTTGCTTCTTCTCCTCTTCCATCATGTGTTATTTTCTACTCTTGAGTATAGAATTCCTTTTTCATTTTGACGAATGTGTTTGAAGTACAAATCGGAATATTAAATTTGAATAAGCAAAAGAGGTTTTGGTCTTTTGACTGTAAGTAAAAAAGAAATTAAATGAAAAGAGAAGAGAGAAGTAAAGGAAAAAAAAAAATCATATCGTAATGACGACGATGACGTGGACGAAAAAAAAAAGAGCTGAAATAATCCCTGAATAATTAATAATCCGTGTTGACGCCAGCCATCGACCGCAAAGCCATACCAATTGCAGGAGTAAGAGAGAGCTGCATATACAAAACTTACACGCACATCAATTTGAACTGCAAACAATTTAGAAACCGATTATCAAGTCATATTTCGTTCATTCCCTGCCTCATTCATTTTTGACTTTGTCCGAAAGATTTTTTCCATTGTTCAATTGATCCCGGTGTTGTGTGGTGAAATGAAAATGAAAACTCATCATTGTTTGCTTTTCATTTGCATATACAAACAAGTTGTTCGATTTTTCACTCACTTCTCACTCGTATTCATTCCGCCTGATTAGCGTGCAGCCTTAGAATATTCTTTCTTTCTGGTGTTTTTTTTTTTTTTTTTTTTCTTAAATGTTTTCCTTTCATCGAAATAACAAAACGGACGACAAAATAAAAGCGGACGAAAAATGAAAAATGCTTGAGTTAAAATGAAATATTCCGTTTTGTCGATGATGTGCGCTAGAGTATGAGTGTACACATTGATTGCATGATGCGAACCATTTATCATATAGCCAAAGTAACAAAAACTCAATCAATCTTCTGACGCCGGCAGTCATTAATTTACTTTGGGGTAAGTTGTTTGTTGTGAACAAGATAATGCAATCGAAAAAAGAAGAAAAGGAAAAATATGAGCCGAAACGTATACTATAGAAAAAAATCGACTACAAAATTCATCCATTCAATGTAATGACATAACATGACGTGACCATTTGATGGTTTTTTTTTTACTTTCACACATTTCTTTTACGAATTTTTCGTGTGTCGAAAAGGAACCACTTCCTGGTTTTATCGTAATTATAGTTGTTTTTCACTTTGGTTTTTCAGTCAAGTCATCGCATAACATTGCATCGAACCAAATTGAACCGCAACACATCGCTTCAATGATTGTTTCGTCGTCAATTTATGTCGGCTTATTCTCTATGTATTTGAACTGGATCATCATTACTTCCTGATACCAATTTTCAAGTATGTGTGTTAACAGCCAGTTTTTGGCACTTTTTAATAATAATTTCGTTTCACGTTTTGTGCTTTACAAGATTGTCGGCAAATATGAACGAAAAATTATTAATGATATATCCGTTTTCTGCAGAATCATAAGCCTTACTTTTTGTTACAACTGCTTTGCCATAATGGTAGCCCATGGCAAAATGCATTTATCGACAGTATTCATCAGTTAAAAATTAGTCACACACATCAACACAACATGAATTTATTACGAGTTTTTTTTTTTTTATTTTCTATGTTCTGTTGCTCTCTTCATTATGCTCACTGTTCGCAATCTCATGGTGATTTATTTTCAAATTGCCGCAAGGAATCTGAACATTTTATAATATGAAGGGAATGGGGCGAAAAATTATGACTGTTATAAAGCTAACGAAAAGGAGTTGAAAGGGAAAAAAAGCATTCTTTTCTCTTTGGTTGTTAAATATAAATTCAATTCAGAGAACCAAGCATTTTTATCTCAAGAAATCAAAGAAGAAAAATCCTCAAAGCAATTTGTCGATAAAATCCGATGTTACACACATAGAAACATACTAATGGTTATCGCAAAATCATATCGAAACCAAACGTGTAAACCATTTTTTTTTCTTTTCACTATATAACAGCACATTGGATCAATTCTATAAGTAATGCGATAAAAATAATACCCAAGTAATCAGTCTAATTTAACGCACCATCATCATTCCATCGTCATTTGTTATTTCACCCACACGGAAACCGGACCGAAAAAGAAAAATGGCCAATAATAACTTATAAACTCACCGGATTTTTGCGGCCACAAATCAGTGTGAGACTTCAATCGATGAACGAAAAATCCATTCCTGGTTGAATCATTTGTTGAATGGATTTTTCGCTTTGAGAGAGAAGAAAAAAAAAACAGACGAGCAAAAAAAGCAACAACAACAACACCAACAAGAATAAACAAGACGAATAGAGACACTCTAATCTAGTGGAATGGAAAATGGTTTCGTAAAACATGAGCTAATCGCTTGGTCATTAGAGAAAATCCCATTTGATTCGATGGCATATTCATAATTTTTTGGCAAAGTAATTGCCTGTCTTCTGAATGCATATCGATTACATAAACAAACATTTGCCCAGCCAAGAAAATCTGTCAAATTGAACAAGATTCATTACCAGTCAAACAAGGAGATTTTTCCATTGTATATTGTGCATTTATATTATACATACAATATATTTTCGTATGTTTGTGTGTGGCATGTGGATGAGGCAACATGTCACTCATAAAATAACATCAACTATGCTAAGCTTAAATGATGGCCATACAATTTATACTTGTAACAAAATAAGTGACAGCCTCTGTCAGTGTGAACGTCGTTTCATTGTTCTCGCCCAAGAGACAGATGGATAGTTGGCTGTTGTTGATGGCAATAGGGTCAGAGTGTATTGTGTTCAGTTGGTGTTAAATGGTTGCTATTCTACAAATAAGCACACACACAGAGAGAGATTGAGAGATAGAGAGAGAGAGAGAGAGAGAGATAGAGAGAGAGAGAGAGAGAGAGAGAGAGAGAGAGAAAGAGAGAGAGAAAGAGAGAAACACAAATGCATGATACAAGTGATGTGATGTAAAGAGACGAAAAGAGAATGTTCTAAGTTGACGCTTGTAATTGCATGTAGGTCTATATTCATCGTTAAACTGACTGAGTTGAAGAATTGGTCGGCTGAATCATGATGATTGATTGCGGAAGTGCAAATCTTTAATGACGTTGATTTGAACATAAGATTTATGTTTTTCGGTTAGAAAAGTTTTTCGGCGTGACACATCCCAACGCACTCTTTCATTTTGCCCATATATACATTTTCATTGTAGCCATTTATCCATGAATTATTATTATTATAATAAAATTATCATCATAAATAATTCGAAAGATTGTGTACGCTAGAATGAATGGAAGAGTACAATGTGGAATGAGTGCGAAAAAGTGTGAGGGGTGAGTGAATGAGCGATAGAGGGTGAATGTCAAGCGTCGAATGATTTGTTGTTTGATATGTATACACAAATGTGTTTGGGCCCCCATCGTATACTATTTGCAAATGTACTAGAATATTGATGATATTTTGAGTGTGAAAATAACGGAAATGACACCGATCTCACTCACAAATGGGAGGGATGAATTTTGAATTTTGCATCATAATTTATTTGATTTGATGATGGCAAACGGCTCAGATGGTGCACCATCAACTCTTGATTCACCATTCTCTTGTTACGCTCTTTCTATCTCACTCTTACTCTCACACTCATTCTCTCTTTCTCTCTTACTCTTACTCTCACTTTCACTCTCACGCTCTCTCTCAATCTCTCACTCTCTCACTCTCTCACTCTCTCTCTCTCCTCACTTTCTCTCACTCTCTCACTCTCTCTCTCACTTTCTCTCACTTTCACACTCTTGTTCTCTGGTGAGTGGTTTGACATAAAATTTCATTGAAAATGCATATCTCTTCATCTTTTGACTGAAATAATATGGTTTCAAATGCACCCACGTGGTGAAACAAACTGCCGATTTGGCAGTAGCAATATTGAATAAATCAGATTCGCAATTGCAATTGCTTGGATATTAAGCTTAAATCGAAAAACAGAGTTATTAGTTATAAAGTGTATGCATAAAATTTTATGATAATTCAATGGAATCCGCACTCAAGCCGATGGATTTTAATGTATCTCAATGGATGGAAAATCAAATCAATTCGCATTTGATATCTAGCTATAACAACATCTATCCATATTTCGATATTTCTTTATATATATTGTAAATTGTATGTGGTAGATACGTTTGAGCACATTTTTTTTTTCTCTGTCGCTTCTTTTTCATGCCTTCTTCCATCAAATGCGCTAGCATCGTAAAATGAAATGGGCAAATTTAAGAGCTAATATCATCGTCAAACCAAAACTGCACCATGCATTTGCTTACCGAAGCGCAATGTCATTTACATTTTCCGTTATCACAACAATTTTATTCGCAATGTAGATGGTTCTCAATAAAAATTGATGGCCTATCCGCATTTTCATGACATACAACACTGTCACATGTTTGCATGCTGTATGTCTCTCTCTCTCTCTCTCTCTCTCTCTCTCTCTCTCTCTCTCTCTCTCTCTCTTTTTGTGTGTGTGTGTGTGTGTGTATGAAATGCGACATTCAACTAGCACACATCTCAATGCATTCACATAAAACTTAATAATATCATTATGACACTTAAACGGACAAAATGCACCTCTTGAGATAACGTAAATTGAAATTCAAAAATATTGTGCAGTCAAAGCATAGATACCTTTTGCAATGTTTTATTTTAAAAAAAAAGAAGAAAATCCATAAAAAACACACTGTGAGCGCTCAAGTGAAAGAAAATGCCGACACATTTTCATATGAAATGAACAAAAAAATGTTTTCATTCTTTTTTTTTTGCATTGGTTTCCCTTGAGCTAATCCATCTGTAGTAAAATTGAAGATTCATAGTTTCATTTAAATGTGCATTTTGAACGTATAAATAACCATTTGACCCTAAGATATGATGTTAGTATGTTCATTCGCTATTTTGACATTGATATGACATTTCAAAATGAAATTACTACTCCTTCTGTACGACAATTGAAAATTGAGTCATGATTATCATGAAAATCAGCATGAGCACGAGCACTCAAATCATTTTACAAGCATGCTAGAGAGAATTTGACTCATGTGCAATTAGAGGGAGAACTAAAAAAAAAAAAAAAAAAAAAAACAATCATAATTGAAACATTTCAAATCGATAAAAATCTCTGTGGTTATTTTCAAATTTACAATTTAATTTGTTAAAAATGTTCAATAATATACTCGATGCCTAGTCGAATGCAAAGCACTGTATCGGTTCTGTGTGTATACAGTATTTTTTTTTTTCCGTTCCTTTTTCTTCTGTTTGGTTTGATCGTGAATTGTAAATATATATTCAACTATCACGAAATGGATTTCAAAGCACAGTTGGATACCAAATGCTGCGAAACAAACAGCGAAAGAGAGTTGGTCGCCCGGGACAATGCCAATTGAGTGTGAAACACGACGAATGCATTTTATGGCTGTAAACATACACACAAAGTGCCATATATACAAGAGATGAGTGCTATTAGCAGGGTTCGACAACAACTGCGCAAAAATGAAAAAGAAAAAAAAAAGCAAAAAACAAAACAAAAATCGATCCCAAATGGAGATTCATGTAAAGACGATCAAACATAAAGGAATTGAGTGAAAATATCGAATCAGCATGAATGCAGTGGAATTTTTCAATTTCAAACTAAAAACCACAATGACTGTGCGTATGCGATACAATTTTTCTCTCTGTGTCTCTTGTCGAAAGCCGATCGTGTCGTTGAGTGCACGCCACGACACACACGAGTGTATGTTTCGATATAGTAAATTATGAATAGACTTTTAATATCAAGCTGCGTTCAGTCATTTCCATTGCTATTTTGTGTATGTTAGGTGTATTTATGTGCGTGTGTGTGTGTATGTTTGTGTGCGTGAATGAGTTAGCGAGACGATTTTTCTTTCATTTTTTTGTTTTTTCTTTCTTTTTTTTTGCATATTACATAAATAATAATCCTCGCATATGCAAGCAAAAACAGAAACAGTGTGCCCAACTATTTTCATATTAATTTTCGCTGCAGACAAATGAAAAAGTCAAAGGACTGAAGCTGCTTGATCACTGCTGGATGTGTATTTGAGTTCGTAAATTGTTTCGTTTCGATTTGAAATTCATTTGACTATTGCATTGGACGTGAGAACATAAATTCCATTTGAGTAGCGGCACGATTCAAAGGCACTCCATATCTCGAATCGCCACTGAACTATGCATTGTAGTCGTTGTTGTTATGTTATTAAATGAATTTCTTTTCTCTTTCTCTCTCTCTCTCTCTCTCTCTAATTCTCTCATTCTCATCGCTCCATTTTCGATTAAAATATGAATTATATTGGCAATGGCCATAAATTTTATTGTTTAGAACATGCGATTTTATTAGATTTTTATTGAAAATCATTGAAATCTATTTTGGAAAATGATTCTGTGATGATTGCGCGGAAAAAGGTCAAAATGAGTGAGGAATAGTCGTAAAAATACCAACCATCAATATCAATTTTTGAAAGCTGTCTCTTGCTCATTTCAATCCTCAAATAACAATACAACACTTCAATATCACAATAAACTTCAATCAAGATCTATAACAATTTATTATTATTTTTTTTTTTTTTACTATTTATAATTCAAACACACACTCATACAATCAAGAGATATTGAGAAAAAGAGAAGAAGAATCATCTAACAATCTAAACATATAAATTTATGCGTTTTTGAGTGAGTATCTTGTTCAATCACAGCCATGATTAAAATTTTTGTTCATGATTACTTTTTTAACGACTTGAAAAAAAAATTTTTATTTGGAGAACTGATTGAACGCATAGAAAAAAAGGTCATTTCAAGTGATACTAAAAGTTGGCTCTCGATGTATGACCGAACATTTAAAAAGAGAGTTGAAATTTACTAGCGAGGCGGTGTTGTTGTTATTGTTATTGTTGCTATTAATATTCAACAAACAACGATCATGACCAAATAAATAAAGCAATCAAATGGAATAAAATTGTAATGAATAAAATAATAAAGGCAAATGAAATTGTCAATATATCTCAATAAAAAGTAATTTTTACAGCTTAACGAAGTGAGAAAATAGCCTATATATTGCTCAAAACGTTCATTCAATATAATTGCTCAACAACAATATTATACTATACGTTGCGATGCAATTTGTGTGTCGATTTTATACATTGTGACAGCATTGCAAGAATGCATAGAGAAACGTCAATTGGTTGTCGGCAAAAGAGCCGCACACTCTTGGAGAATTGGCATCAAAATCAGCCCATTTTTCGAATCAATTTACCAATCACCCGACGTAATTGATTCAATTATTCATTGTTGAGAATTGAGATTTATTCAATGACGTTAGCATCAAATGCTCAATCATTAAGTGAAGTGAAAAAAAAAAAGAGAGAGAGACAGAGAGTGAGAGAAAGAGAGAGAGAGAGGAAGAGGAAGAGAGAGAGAGAAAGAGAGAGTGGGAGAATGAGAGAGTGAGAGAAAGAGAGAGAGAGAGAGAGAGAGTGAGAGAGAGAGAGAGAAAGAGAAAGAGAGAGACATCGATGGGTTTTTCTCACATTTCGAAAGCCCAAACACTTATTGACCGACATTTCGAAAATGCCGTGTGCAATTTCAATGAAACATAGAGATTTAAAATGAAAATGAAAAAGAAAAAGAAGGCGACCATGTCACAAATACACATACACAAGCAATAAAGAAAGTGCTTAGTGTCTCTTCAAGTGGCTGCAATGAAAAATCTACACAAAAGAACGATATATCGGCATCATGCATGAAGGTAAAGACCATAATCTGACACTAAACCTGTTTAATCAATAATCATGTCTTATTTACGTTTTATGTGAAAAGAAGCGAATATCAATCAGACTTAATTTTCAAGTGGAGAAACGATGGATGGATGGATTGAGTTGATTGTTGTACAATTTGGTGTGTCGGTTTGTAAACACTTGAAAACACATACATTATGATTAGATTTATGAATTGACGGCAAATCTAATCGAATTACCGTCAAATTAAAACCAAAAATGAGTTAAAATCAAAATTAAGACATAAATGAAATTTATTTAAAATCGCAAAACTGTTTCTTTCCGTGTTCAATATTCAACATTGTTACCCCCGTAGCGATGATTCATGAGCGAATGACTCAAAATATGAAGGTTTGTCTTTATTTTAGTTTTTTTTTTTTTATCTCGTGCTTTATAACTGCTGTACGTTTGACGGACAGCAGTATATTTGTTGGTAAATTTCCGAACGAAAAAAAAAAATAAATAAAAAATTTATTGCGATCTCTCTCACCCGAGTCTGTGCGATGGCTTTTCATTTTTCATTCAACATCCAACCCGCTGCGTTTGAGCCAACGATGACACATTTCATGCAATGATATCATAATATTTCCAGCCTACATGCTGTAATTGGTGTCACCGACGACAAAAGATTAACCATTTTTGAATGCAACATCGAGGTCTTCATTTCTCTTTTACTCTTTCTTGTAACGTCTATCTGCCATTCCATTTTCCTTGACAAGAGCGGCGAGAGCAGCAGCAGAAAAGAAAAGAGAACCAAACAAAGAAAAAGAAAAACGGCAAATCCATATTAAAATAATAAATTATACGCGACACGGCTACTTACTGCTTGCTGCGAATGTAAGTGTGTGTAAATGTGACAGGCGACCGAAAAAACTGCAGTAGTTCTGTCGTTTGGTCGATGCCGATGCTCGCACAGTCGACGATGAAAAATTATATCGCGGCTAAAATACAATGGTCTCGTTTTTCTGTTTGCGTTTTTTTTCTTTCCATTCTTTCCATTCTTTCCATCTCTTTTCCTCATTGTGCTTCTTCCTTTAGTTTTCGGCCTCCTTTCGTGTCATTCATAATACGAACATTTATTTTCGTTTGCGTTTGTTTTGCTGCTGTTTCTGCAAAGCGTTTTTTTTTTTCCTCTTCATCGCTCATCGTTTGCAACACACACACACACACACACACACACACACACACAAAAATATATAAATTCGCAACAAATGACTTGAGTTTTGTTGCCATAGTCCATAAATGTATATAATATTTATCGCATAATTTATATCATCCGAAATAAACAGAGAAAGAGACGAAATATAATAACGAAAAAGAAAAGAAAAAAAATTTTGGAAAGAGAAGAGAAAGAGAGATAAAAACACAAAGACAGAGGATGAACAAAACTCTGACAGTTTGAATAGCCAACTGCTTTATTTCTTATTGCCGCGTCGAAAATTAAGTGGTCGTTGCGAAAAATTGAAGAGGATATTTATCGCGCAAGATGCAATTTCACCATATAAACATTCACATATATTTTGGTTTTTTTTTTTTTCTTTTTTTTTGCTTTCATGCAATGGCTCGGCGTAAATATCGACAGCAGCAACAGCATCAGCCATACACACAAAGAAGAGGTAAAAATGAAAAATAAAACCCAACGAATGAATGAAATAAAGAGCCAAACGAAGAAGATTGAGTGAATCGATAAGAAGATAATTATGCCTGAATATGGAAGATCAAGACGCTTTGGCACTGGCCGCTGATAATAATTTATCCGAATGCAAGTTACATTTCAGTGTAAAAAAGCCAGATTGGCGATTATATGAACATTCGGAACAATATGGCCAGTGGCATAAGCGTTACCATTGTCGTATTGATGTGAGCTTAATGGTGTTGTTAACAATAAAATGTGAATTTATGATTTTAAATGGACGATTTGCCGCAATTATTAGACAACACATATGTTCAAGTCAGTGTGTGTGTGTTTGTGTGTTTGTGTGTGTGTCTGTGTCTCTCTCTCTCTCTCTGTGTGTGTGTGTGTGTAATATGGATTTGGCAAATGAATACACCATATCACATAATTTTATTTAACAAAGCGTAAAGATTTCATTTTTCCATTGACTTTGGGCGTTGCAAATGCACTTTCGAAAAATCAATGTTTTTCAAACCATTTCGAATGATGTAATCGAATGTTTGGCGATGATCATTATGAATCTATCTATAGATTGATAAAGGCACACTTTCAATAAACATGTTGGCCAAACAAATGAATTATGTTCAATAATTATGATGCAATATGTTCAAATCAAATAATAAAATTCAAATGAAAAATTCATTTCATATAAAAAAAAATATATTACAGTTTAATCAATTTTCTCCGCAAAAATGCCATTAAAAAAGAGAAAACGAACTACACAGAACGATAAATTAATTTTGCTTTCGATTTTTTTTACTTTGACCGTCGACTCTCTAAATATACTAAATGCTAATCACATCGCATTAAAACACATAATGCATTCGATGCGCGTCGAATGCAAAAGCGCAACCAAACCAAACCAAACCACTGAAAGAAGGAAAAACGATGAACTGCTGCTACGAATATATATATATATAAATATATGGTAATAAAATGAAATATACGAATGTAATTTATTTCACTACACAATAAAATATTAATTTTTTCCCACTAACAAACTCATAAAAACACATTCATAAAACCTCAATTGCATTTCAAAGCAAAAGCAAGAGCCACACCAAGAATGTGTTGCGTGCATTCGATCCGTCTAAGCACCACACAGAGTCCAACAGCTCACACACAAAGCATTAACGAAAAGTGAGCGAAAAAGTGAGAAGGAGAAAGATAGAAAGAAAGAAAAAAAAAAAGAAGAAGAAGAAAGAGAAAAAAGAGAAAAATGGAACAGAAAAACAAGAGTCAAATTAATTAGCATGCATTGTTCATAATAATAATAACGATCGAAATAACGATGAAATTTTGCAAAGAAAAATGAAAAGTTTTCTTTTCAAAACCATCAAGAATGCCGACTTTTATTCATATGGTCGATAATCAAACACTTTTACAAGGCACACGGCATTCAAAGCAGGACAAAAGTGAAGAAAAAAAAAACGTTTACATTTTCGTTCGTTTTTCATTGCAAACATGTATTTTCCTCTTTGCTCTCCATGGTTTTGAACCGCATGAACGTGATTCGAACATTATTCAATGCTCGCCCAGGAGAAATATCTATATAGACAACAATATTTTGCACGTTCCTTTTTTTTCTCATCTTCATTTTCGTTTGCGATTTACGTTCTTGTTAAAAACATACACATTCAATCGACAACAGCGCAATTATGTGCTTAACAACATTCATAATTACATATTCATATTTTTCAAATGGTAAAATAAATGATGTGCCAAACACAAGAGCCAAAGTGCAGTGAGAGAAAAATTGGCGAAAAAAATGAAAAAAAAAAAAAAAAAAAAACCGAATCATTCTTGACGATGTGTTCTGCAAGCGATTTTCTTTGTATTGTTAAAATTCGATAAATGAATGTTTTTATTTTCATTTCAGTTGTCCGCCTGGTGTTATTCATTTGCGTTGCTCATTTTTGTGATTCATTTGTGAATTTATATAATTTTTCGCCTTCATTCGTACGTTTGTGTTTGTGTTTCGTTCTTTTGCTTTAAATCAAAACAATTTTCACTCTCATTTTGTGTGTTTTTTTTTTCTTTATTCCGGTCGTGTTGTTCCATTTATGTTAAAGTAAAGGAGAGGCAGCAGCGGTAAAGCCGTTTACCAACTTTCTGTGCCATTGACTGTTTCAGGCAATTTATCATAATTACATGAAGGAAAATAAAATATATGCATCAAAAATCTTTTCGTAAGCGATAAATCATTTGGTGGACGCGCACACGCTTGCCCGTACAATAGACTCTCTGTGAGGAGGTGAGTAATATTTGTGTTAAAGTTAAAACGCGTTTCGACAACGTTGTTTTCATAATTTTTAGCGATTTTTTATTCGGTTTTTGTTGTTGTTGTTGCCCTTCTTGAATCGTTGAAAATTTATTGCAAGACTTTTTCATGATCGTGATTATTTTAGCTTCGTGTCATTTTTCGCGGTACAACTTTTCGAAACTTATCCGATTAAAATCTCTTTTCGCCCACCGAACACAACTTGTTCTCTGATTCAATGTGATTACAAGATAAAAAAGAAAAAAAAAAAGAAAAAAAAAAAGAAAAAAAAAACAAGGAAAAAAGTGCTCGCACGACCAATTCATTTTATTGGACACTTTTGCTCTTGTGTCTTTGGAATTAAACAATGAAGTGAAGAGAAGAACAAAAAAAACATCGTGCACTGGCATGAACTTTCGAAAAAGGCCATTCATACATCATTTTCCGTTGCAATGCAGCGATAAAAATGCTCAAAAGCGTAAAACTCAGTCCAGCTGAAAGATTTTTTATAGATATCTTTGTTGCAGTTGTTTGATATCAATTACTTTGAACATTGTGAGTCGTCATTCAGTTAGCTTAACCTTTTCCACAAGCAAAGCGCACAATGAATATGACATCAAATCTTAATTTGAATGGAAGAATAGGGAGAGAGAAAGAGTGTGGGAGAGAGAGAGAGAGCGAGAGAAAGAGAGAGAGGAGAGAATGAGAGAGAATGAGAGAGAATGAGAGAGAATGAGAGAGAATGAGAGAGAAAGAGAGAGAATGAGAGAGAAAGAGAGAAATGAAAGATTCAAAAGGAATGAAAAAGGGAATGAGACAAAGAATGAGAGAGATGTTGAGGAAACGAAAATTAGAGGACAACCGAGAGAAGGAGAGAGAGGGAGAGCGCGCGCGAGAGAGAGAGAGAGCATGAGAGAGAGATAGAGAAAGACAGATGATAAAATGACCAAACGAAATATTAAAATACAGCCACTATGAACGTGATGTTAGCTGTGGTGATTTATGTGATTACGCGCTAACATTACTACATTCTCGAATAATACAAATCTCTCATCATGTCTAACCAACGAAAGCTGCTGTGCGTTCTTTTTTCTTTTTCTTCTTTCCCTCAGTCTTTCCCTCTTTCTCACATTCCATCCCTTTCCAATCCAACAATGTGTTATTACACAACGATAAAAACTGCACACAGAATTAAGACAAGCAGATAAATACGACATAAATCTTCTCAGTTTAACATTTCGGTTACTTTATTTTCTCCATTCTTCGCCACTCGCTTGCACATTTTTCATAATTTTTTTTTTTTCTTTCTTTTCAGTCTTTTTTTTCATTCTTGACTT
>JAQOWM010000516.1:0-63722 GCA_029041755.1 Resseliella maxima | reverse complement strand
CTCGATTGTTTTTATCGATATAACCCAGTGCAGCCTATAAAATTCAAAATTAATCTGAAAATGTTGACCAAATCATCGACCTTTGATTTTCATTATACCATCCATAAATATCTTCTGGATTCAATTGGCTCCGATGTTATACTAAATCTTTCCGAATCGATTGCAATTTGTTCGCAAACTATTTTAATAACAGATAAATACATGAGAGTAAAAGAAACGAAATAGCAATGAATACTAAATTCATACTGATAGTTTCAATGTGAAAATTCATTTTTTGCAAAAAGAAATTACGTTTTTGTTTTTCACATTTAAATATGAATCAAAATACCTCGCTGCACAGTACGTAGGGTGACACTCTTGAGCAGTTCTAGCACTTCGGGATGTTCTAATGAATAACAAATACAGTAAAAACGAAGTCAAATGAGAATTGAATGAATAATTTGTGCAAATCATGGAGCTAAAATAGACATTTCCTTTTTATATTCTTACCATTTGCATGATCTAAGGCTGTTCTTTGTTTATTATCTTTAATACCAAAAAGCACATTATTTTTAAGCAATAACTCAACGACTTTGATGTGGCCTGCAATGCGAGTAGTTGCATTTCGTTTAAAGTGTGTAATGTTTGATTTTTTAAATTTATTTTTGATCTTTGGTATAGGCGATCCGTATACAAAAACCAAAAGAAATGATAAATAGAAAAATGTCGAAATCCAAATAAGATTACCTTTCGAAGCAGCAGCCATTAACGGTGTTTTTCCTTCTCTATCTTTGCTATTAATATTGCCACCATTTTTTATTAGCAATTCGACAATTTCCACTTGATCTAAGCAAATAAAAGACAGATTTGAATGAAGAAGAAATTCATTGAATGAAAGTTAAAAAAATGTCCAACCGAAACTTTTCTTCAAAATGACTTGAAAGTTTTTTTTTTTATTCACTTTGAAACGTTTTGCTTTGGAAAGAGCAAGAATCATAATCACCTTTTCCAGCGGCCAGCGAAAGGGGTGTTATTTCATTTGAATCTTTGGCATCGATTTGTGCACCGTTTTTAATCAGGCAATCTGTAAGTTTCACGTATCCTGCAAAATTCGAAAATTTTCATTAATTGAACATTGTTCAATATAACTTGTCAATTGTTTTTTTGTGTAGTTTGAATTTCTTTGGTAATTACCCATTTCAGCAGCTGCATGCAAAGAGGTTGTTTTGTCTTGATTACATGTATTCACATTCATTCCTAAAGTAATTAGTAAATTAACAATCTTTTCATCGCCTGTGAATATTCGAAATTTGTATCAGAATAATTTTCATTGCACAATATTATTTGAGAAAAAGTAAATTCAAATTTGAATTTAAAATAAAAGTAAATTCAAAAATAAAACAAAAGTCATTTAATTGAATTTTTACTTACCATTCAATGAAGCTGCATATAAAATTGATCTTCCCTCATCATCTTGAATATTCATATCGGCACCTTTCTTCAATAATGATTCGATCATTTCATTTTGATCTGGTTAAAGATAGGAAAAAAAAAAATTAGTTTTTGTTTTCCCGATGTGAATAAAACAATAGTTTTTTTAAGCGTATTTACATGTGGTTGCATTAGCGGCAGCTAGAAAGATCGATGTTCTTCCATCGATCTGTTGAGAGTTAATATCGGCACCATTCTCAATTAATAATTCTGCAATTGGAACTTGACCTGAAATACAAAAAAAACAAAGAATTCTCTTTCATTAAAAAAAAAGAAAAAAAACCTTTACAAATGGAGTCTGGTCCTTGTTCCCGTTGATAGACCAATGTTCGTTATTTTCAAGGAATATCAAAAAGATAAAGACTAAATATGTAAGAAAACCTACCATATAACACAGCTAAATGCAGTGCATTGTATCCTTTATTGCCTCTCCGTTGAACGAAAGCGCCATTTTGAAGAAGAAATTCAACGACATTCCGATGACCTTGAATGAGATCAAAACTTCATTAATTTCTCACCACAATTTGATAAAAAATATTTTTTTGGAATAATTGTACCAGCACGAGAGGCCAAATGTAATGGTGTAAATGCTTCATTATCTTGAAAGTTAATCCTCGATCCGTTTCGAAGTAGTAAATCAACAATGTCTACATGGCCTAAAAAATCAATCTATTGAATATATTTGATTTCTGTTCATAATATGTCAACGTTGATCATTGTCAACCTCATGAACTTAATTGATGACTCATTGATCAAGTCCACGACGTATTAGTAAGAAAATCAAGAATGAAAACATGTACCGTTTTCGGCTGCTACATGCAACGTAGTAAGCCCATAAAAGTTTCTATCATGCACATTGGCACCATTGGCTATTAAAAATTCAACGACTTTTGTGTGACCTACAAAACAGAAATTTTATTCGATTTCATTTAAAATGAAAATTGTGTGCAGATGTTCTAATGTAAAAAATTCACCATTTTTCGTGGCCCACCACAATGGTGTTGATTCATTGAAATCTCTTAGTTTGAGATTCGCCCCACTTGATAATAATGTTTCAACACTCTGTTTATCACCTTAAATGACATATATTTATTATTTATTTTGTCTGATTAAAGCATTTTTCCAAATGAGAAAATCACCTTGAGCAGCTGCAGCATGCAACTGTGACCAACCATTTATAGGATTTACATCTTGAGTGATTACTTCTGGAGAGAAAAAGAGAAAAAATCATTTGAAATAATTCGAACAATTTTGATTGAAATGAAAAATGCAGTAATAGAGAAAATATCAAATTTTTTTCAAAGAAGAAACCATCGCTTACCTAGTGAAATAGTGGACGAAATCAAACCAAAGCAAATGATAACTTTAATGAAAAACATCTTTCTTAGTTTTGATCGATGTTTAAATGATCGATTCAAAAACATGTGATCATTTGTATACGAAGAGATTGATTAAATCTACTTCAACAACACAAATATCAGTGAAATCGGATGAAATTATTTCAGACGTGCGTCACGGGAGAGGAGCTTTCGGTTTGTATACCCCATTTCAAGGACAGTACTCCAAAACAAACCCTCGCGGTTTTTTTTTTTTGCTCTTCAGTTTATTGAGATTGAGGACCCTCATCCCCGTCATCAGCATTATAGCCCTTCCTAAAATTCTCAAGCGTGCGCACCTCTGAAATTAATTGATTAAGTCAATAAAATTCATACATACCGACATACATCAAACTGGAATGATTATATTAATACGATCACAGGTCGGCGGATTATCTATGCGTTTCGTTTCAACGATTAGCAATTGCTAATCTCATGAATCATCATCATTTAATTCGCGCAATATTTTTCGAGTGAAATAATTTGCATTAATTTTTATTGCAAGGTTAACAAATGAACTATAAATAGAAATTCAACGAACGTTCATTTCGATTCATTTCATGAGAATTTTTGTGTTGAACAAATTTCACCGCAGTTTTTATTTTTTTAAGCCATTTTTGCAAAAAAAAAAAAAAAAAATCCATTTTTTTATTTTACATTGTTTTTGTATTTTCAAAACTTGGATCTTTCGACTACAGACACCGACCGAAGCAAAAACTGTATTAAGTCACACGATGTGCTAAATTCATAATTTTTTTTTTTGTTTACTTAACTGTGTATTTTTCTGTTTAGAAACTGAGCATATGCCATAATTACCGTTTATGACGCACATTGGTTTTGTGAAAAACAATTGTTTCAATGGTTTTTCTTCTTTTTCGCAATTGATAAATTTTGGTAAAATTGAAAAATAAACTATGAATTGTAAAAAACAAGAATTTTGTTTTTGTGTTTTCAATCGATTTTTAGAAGACGTGGAATAAAAATTAGGTATAAATAAGATTAACATTCAGATTTTTGTTAGAGTTTTTTCATCCAAAACACTTAGACACAGTGACACTTGATAAGCAAAAAATTATGAAGCTGTTTTCGTTGGCCATATTTTCGCTTTCGTTATTTATTCAGGTACGATAAAGCAAAAATTATAATTAAATAATTATCACATCGTACAATTGAAGTCACATTGTCCATTGTGAACAATTTTCACATTGTATATTATTCATTTATTCAATGAATTTCATTTTTTTTTTTTAACAAAATTTTTTTTTTTTTTTTTTTTCATAGTTGATCAGAAGCGATGACTATGTATCATTTTCTGAAATAGTGAAAAATTTTCATAAAAAACAGATTGAATTAAATCAACTCCCGAAATTGATTTGAAATTTATGTTGGGATTCAAAAACCATTTCGATGATATCAATATGAAATGCCGTTCATTCGAAATGATGGTAAGTGAAAATGATAGCAAAGCCATTTTAGCAAAAGTTCCAAAAAACCTTATGCTCAAAGACGGAACTGCTCATCGACTATTGGAAACAACCATAAAATTAGGCAATACTGAAAATATGCTAAGTATAGGGAATGCAATTAACGAAATGAATCAAGAAGTTTTATTCGATTTATTCTCGAGAAAAAATAAAACTTTTCTTAAATTGTATCAACATTGGAAACTTAATCCAGCCGAATTGAATCATATTCAACAAGTAAAAACCGAATTGAGAACCATGGAAACGGAATATAATCAATGCAATCGGGATTTCAATAAAATTCTGAGTGGCATTGTTATTTTAAGACAAAAAATTCAAAATAAGATAAATTCAGTGAAGACAATGATTCCAAATTTATTGAATATTAACGAATCACAATATGCAAATCCTAATCAAATTTATTTTGACTTGGTCAAAAGTATATCGACTACATTTATGGACAAATATAATGAAGAAAATCATTTCAAAAGAAAACTCAAAGAATTGAAAGATCTTTTTAAAGAGTTCAACGTAAAACGTATACAATAATTTTGATTGGAATGAGAGAAAAACTTGCATCGAAACCAAAACCAGTTGAATTGAAATTACGAAAAATTGCTCAAAATATGGCAAAAAATATTTTTACTAAAAAACCCGGTAAAAAATGATGAAATCGAATTAAATGAGTTCAATAAAAGGTGATAGAATATCTATCACTCATCTTTCTAATGAACTCACAATTTTGGATTCATTTTGTTGAAATCATCATAAAATATGAATTGACGCATTCATCGTTGACTGTATTTTCATTGTCAACGTATTTATGAATTATTTTGTTGAGAAAATACGTCAAAGATTGTTATCAATTGAAAGATAAAGTTGCGTAAATTTGGTATCAGCTGATACACACAGAGAAAATATATTTATATTTTTTAGAAGAGTATTTTTTTTTTCAAAATCTAAACATAAATTTAGATATCTCAATAAAAATTTATTTCCTTGAAAAAAAATTATTGTTGATAAATGAATGCATATTTATTCAAATAGAATATATATCAACATTTTCCGTTGCGTCAAATGTTAAAAATGAAAAATTTGCACGAAGGCTCACGTTATGGCAACGCACTGCTTTCGTCATGCGTCAAGTGTTTAGATGCGTCAAAATGAAGTTGATTGAACATAGTGTATTGAATACACTGTATTCAGCTGTCAAAATACTGTAACATTCATATGTCAAATACGGTACAAATACAGTTTCAAACATTATATAATTTTGAGTACCACTCATTGTCTGTTTAATATTTGATATTAAAGAAACTGAAAACAAAATAATATTGAAAAAAAAAAACTGTTTAATTATTTAAAAATGTCGCAAAGAATGGTGATTCGTGTAAAAGTGTTCGATCAATCAGAATATGTTGAAGTTACGGACGACTTGTTAAAAGATTTGGAACTCTTCTTACGACATGGTAAGAATTTATGTGTTTCAAATGTAAAAAGATACAAATTAATAAAAATTCATGTAATTCGCATTCTTTTTTTAAAGTTCTAAATAGATTCGGTTTAGATCCATCTCAAGCAGGGAGTGCTTATTTATTTGATCAGGACAATTTTCGTATTCCACCTGAATTGTTTCCAGTTGTCATACAACATTTTATCAACCCGGCACTGTATGTTCGCATAATATTCAATCTTCATGAAAATAGCGGCTTCGATTTGGTAATATTTCTAAATCATATGAATAGGCAAACAATCTAACAAATTTTGTTTTTTAGACATTAGAAGTTTATTTAAAGCAAAATGGTTGCAAAACAGTTTTTATGCTAGCAGCGGAAGCTACAAAAATCAACAAAGTCCTGGATTTGAAAAATGTTCATTTCTTGGCTGAAAAATGTATTCATTTCATGGATTCTCGCGAAGCTATGGGCGAAAAAGTGGATATTCAACAGGTTGCTGAATCACTGGTTCGATTATTGCCGTGTATAGAAATTGTACGCGATTAGTTATAACTTATAACATATTATTTTCAATTCAATCGATAATTTATATTTATTTAATTATTCTATTTTTGGTTTAGGAAACACTTTACAAGGATAAAAAGGGAATTTTATTTAATAAATTATTCTATAGAAAATACGGCAAATCAAGCAAAAAAACCACACAACTCCAAACGAATGAAATCGAGACGGTCGAAGAAAATGTTGTTGCAGCAAATCAAGACACTCAAAGCGATTGTGTGAATGTTATTGCTCGAGAATTCGCAAAGCTGACGGTCGAGGAGGAGTTAAAATACTTGTTATATTTTAGAACTTGCATCGTTGATAAAGAAAAAGACATCTTGAAAATAAAAATGGAGCAAACCATAAAATTACGTGAAACGACAATTCGCAAAAAAACAACTAAATTCATTGAAACATTTCCTTTCTATTATGTTGCGCCAGATCTAGTGAGCAATAATAACAAATATTCCATTATTTCATCATACCAACAATAAAATGTTTCATTTTTCCACTTCAGATATTGTTCGACTACGGACTTCGATTCAAAAACCAACAAAATTTGATTGATAAATGGCCAATATTACAAATGAAAATATTCAACGTCTTACCAAGAGCTGATTGTGAAGAATGTACAACCATTGGATTTGATAGTACCACAACATCGTTTTTTATATTGCTTCGTGCGTTTTCAATGAAGAAATCATTTTTATTAAATGCTGACAAGATGATCGTTTTTTCAAACGTAAGTTTCATTTGTATTTTTTTTCTATTTTTTTTTTAATTACATACATTCCTACTCAGAATGTAAATGGATGCCCGGAAAACCTCATCCAAAAGAAAACTGATCATCCTTATTTAATTGCTGTTGGTCTTGATAAGGAAAATATCACCAGCTATTACATTGACATCGAGAACCAATTGATCCCGGTACTATTATCTTTTACCATAATGAATCAACTTAATCAATGCGAACAATTCTATTTTTTTAGGTTCCCAGTGATTTTAGTTTTCTGCAGACATTTGATATGTTTTTTAAATGTCACAAAGTGTTCAATGTCGAATATAATTCAGCATTCGTGAAGATCATGCATTTCATTGATTATTATTTATTTGAGGACATCAAAAATACAGAAATCGTATTAACTACAACAATGCGAAAGATAGCTGAGAAGCTTGATCTTTAAAAATTGAGCATTCAAAATGACAAATGACGACACTAAGCACAAAAAATGCACTCGATTTAATATTTAAAAAAAGCAATTAATTTGCTATTCAAGTCATTCAACTGAAATGTGATTAAACTAACGAAAGTACAATATCTCGCTTAGAGAATAATTTTTTTTTAAATTAAAAGATTACTCCATTATATTTACCTTGAGACTTTCGAAAAGTCTTAATATAATTTTAAATGCCTTGCTGTGCAAAATTAAAAGTCATATTTTCCTTATTTTCAGTTCATTAAATCGTTTATTTACAAAACTATTGGTTTTTTATTTTTTGTCGAACTATAATATAATAGAAACAAGCACATTATTCGTTATTTACTTGTGAGTAATTTTAAATAAATCTAATGTCTCACAGACAACATGGATTTTTCTACTGACGAAAACTTTTTGATGGGGTTTTTTATTTGAAAGTTCATTTAAACACAACACATGTTTCGATTGGTTGTTTTCTATCAAAACTAGACTATTACTAAACAAATCATATTCTTTCACATTGAATGAATTATCGCATAAAAATAAATAATCATTCGAAATTTGTAAAATATGACTTATTTCGAAAAATACAGTTTCATGCAATAACAGCAGACCTGGTTTGTAAGCGAAACTGTTGATTTTCAGAGACTTAATCAAAATTTCATCTCCGTTCAGTTTATGTTTGATTTTTGATTCATAAGTTTCACGCTCGTCGATATAATTAAATGGTGAAAGTACTTTTCCAGTTTCAATTTCGTCGCAATATCGGTTTTCTTTCAAAATTAGTTCCATCTGATGTTTTAAAGCAATCGTTTTGTTTAGATTAATAAAATTCTTTGTTTTTTGTGCTATTGCCTTCAACTCTTGATGCTTGGCTTCAAATCGCATTGTCGCAGTAAATATAGGTGGTCCCATCGTTCGAATTGCTCTTGGATAATGTAAAAGAATGTGATGTTTTGGAATCAAATCCTTTTTAAGCACGTTCACTATAAATTTTGTGTGATTCTGTAACGCAGATTCCAATTTTTTTATATCTCGTTCACATATTTTCTCGCTGAATATAATTTGCAGAATTTGCAACAGTGTTTGAACTAAACTCCAGATTTCTTCGAGTTCATTTTTGTACTGATAAAATATGAATGGCAGATTGGACACTAAACAATAGAGTTGAGTTGCATTTTGGCCAAGATTTTTCGAATTGATTTTCAATTTCGATGGAATATTCCGTTTATTTAATGGGCCAAAATTGTAAAATTGAATCATATTTTGTAACTCCGATAAATTGAACATTTTTTTCTCGAAACAATATTCAAAAATTGCGTGTAATGTAAACGGAACCGCACCTTCTAACGCATCATGCATATAATCAACTGTATAATTTTTGAAAATGTGGAAATCCGGTAAATCATTCAACTTGCAATAATTTCGAATACCTTTGGTTTCAGTAAAATCCAAATCATCCTCAATTAAAATGCGAGAGCAAATCTGATTATATGATTCGATGCGACGTAATTTCGAGGAATCTTCTTTTGTCATTATTTTACATTCATTTTGATGGCACTCACAAAATCTACAAAAAAAATTTGCTTTGAAGCTTTGAACTAGTCCGTAACAGCAATTTGCGCCCAAATTATCAAAAGACATTGAAATTAAGCATCCCTTTACACAAATTCCATTAATAATTACACCAACTGTTGATAGCATTTTAATATCCTCAATTATGATTTCCAAAACACTTGCAATGCTGGTTGATTCATTTTTCAAATCATTTGATCTTGCTAATGCTACTAGAAAAATATTTGATAGCTTTGACTGTAACTTTTTCGGCATATTTCGAATAATCATATAAAACGCACATATTTTGTGATTTCCTGCTTTCGATTTTAAAGCATCACAAGGATCAAAATCGTCTGAATACAGTTGAATAAGCACAGCACATGGATTTTGTATCAAAAACTCATTTTTATTCGAATGGCTGCCACAACAATAATCTGTATATACTCTCGGCTTGCATTTATGGTCATTATTTTGCACACTTTCCGTGAACATTTGAACGAAATTATTGTCAGAAAATAGTGCACGAATGGTTTCAGAAGGACGTATAAATTGAAAAGTATTTTGTTCATATTTTCGTGTGATTTTCCCAGTTTTCTCGTCAACAATTTGAATCCATTTGTATCCATTTGCTTTTTCTTCAGGTTTAACAAATTCAATTTTTTCTTCAATGATTTTTTGCCGCTTATATGCTGAATTGTGTTTTTGTAATAATTTTTTCAATTGTTGCCGGTATATGGTTAATTTATCAATCGATTGTTCCCCTTCACATTGAATAGTGGTTGTCACAACCTCAATGTAAGTATCAAAGAGCTCCTCCGTCAATTTCAATACTTGATCTGTTTGTTTTTGTTTTAATGACATCAATATAATTTTATCCGTAAATTGGTCAACACAGTTTATGACTTTTTTTAAATTATTGTCATCGGTTGCTTTCATTTCAAAACGATACTTCGACATTTTTCAACGTGATATTAAACACTAGTATAAACAGTAGAAGAAATGTAATGTTGTTTATATCCAGAATACGTTACACAATTTGAATTTGACAGTTGAACACTTCACGGCTATAAACAATATGTACATGACAGAGTGAAATATATGGTACTGAGTACGCTCTCACTTTCAAACGTATCTAGATTAAACATTGAAGCAAGTCAATTGTCATATCGGCATGCAACGCTACGAAAATCCCATAACGCATAACCTTTCATTTCCAAACGCATATTGGATACGTTTCTCACTTATTTTATTTGAAAAAAATATAAATATGTGTATAGTCAATATTTTTTTGTGAAGAAATAAATTTTTTTTAAGATATCTAAATTTCTATTGAGATAAAGAAAAAAAAATCAGTTTTCTTTTAAATTTAAACTTTATTTCTGTCTGTGAGTGGCGTAATTAAATACGTACGGGTATGGAGGGGCAGTTCTGTAAACCAAGAACAATTAAAGAAAAAAAATAATTTCTAGATTTTGTCGATGCCTTCTAAATTTCACCACTACTTTTGTTTCATTTCCAGTGCGGAAAAGTTAAGGGAATAATTCATCTTATGAATTGTCCATTTATTTTACAAAAGTTCTCTAATATTATTTCATTTGAAATTTTTTGAACAAACCTGATGTTTGTTGTGAAAATGTTCATTTTTCAAAATTTTTGCAGTTACAGTGGCTCACAAAATTGAGTAGACACCAGCCAATTGTTCGTACTCCATGCATTTCCATACAAATGATGTGTCTACTCAATTTTGCGTTTACATTTCATCAATTTAATATTTTTCTGTGTGAGTGACAACGATGAAACTCTAGTATGTTGTTGTCGTTAGTATCCCAGACAAATCCTCAAAATTTCATTTCAATCGATTCTGCAGAACTATACTTAAATTAACCTAGGATATAGGCATTTTGTATGAAAAATGGCTGGTGTCTACTCACTTTTGTGAGCCACTGTATGTATAGATCTAGAATCCTATGAATGCAGAATGAATATCTAGGGGAAAATGACTCTCACAAAGACTCACAAAAACTCGCAAAAACACCCTATTTTCTTCTTATTTTATACCGTAACCGTTCGAATCTGCCTAAATTCTAATAGAAACTCATTGAAAACAATAGCATTCGCACTCGCGTATATATCATTCATAATCTGTATTTATTAACACAATATATGGTTCTCTTTTGAAATATCACAATATTTAAAACATCGCTAATGAAGCAAGTAAAGTTTATTTTTTGAACAATTTTCAATTTACAATTATGGAAAATAATTTTGTGGTAATTTTGGACGATTTTCTTTGTGATGTTGTTCTAAATTAAATTTTTTCAATAATTTAAAATAGAAAAAAAAATAGTCAACACAATTATAATTGTGTGGAAACGTGTAAAATTTTAGAGTTTTAGTCACAATTAAATTAAAAACTATCATTGAATCACACACAATACATTTTATTTATCAAATGAAACAACAGATCCAACCACGAATCTCATTCGAATAATACAAAATAGAAGATGTAAACATCAAATAGAATGGAACGGAATGAAATGTCAAACATAAAATGTCAACTTGCGGATTCGAAATTTATAAATACTTGCGATTTGTATAAAGAGAACTTGGATATTCGTACTAACGTGCAATATATTTATGAAACACACGCAGGTTCTTGCGCAAATTTGCAAGTTTTCTGCTAGGGGCTTACTACTCGAAAGTATCACGTGCGAATTTTACATATCAATGCACATCAATGTATATCAACAAATCTAAGTTCGAATCATGCGCATCAATATGTATTATGGCAAATCAGCTTATTTATCTGCAAATCAGATGCGTATCAGTTAATATACTAGCGCATCTATTGTGATTCAACCAGTGTACATCTTTTAGTAAATCTTTTTATTTTTCTCTCATTTAATAAATGGAGACAACTGAAGTCAAAAGTCAAATGTTTTAGAAGATAATATTGATTAAAGTTGTTCACAATGGTAAATATTTATTTTATTCGTTTTTTTCTTTGTTTGAAAAATAATTTTATTTTTCTGTAGTCGAAGGAAAATATTTTCATCAAAATTGAAAATTTGATCAAAGAGAAACTTCCAAAGGTGCTTGTTGATGTTCTCATTCATTGTGGTTTCGATTGTGTTTCTGCTCTGCAAAGTGTCAGCGATGATGTTATTGAAAAAATTGAGAGTTTTGTAAATGAGGAACGCACTGATTTTCAAGGCATATTAAATGGAAGCACCTATGAAAAGAAACCACAGTTTAAACTGTTACCTGGTCATCGTTTGATAATTTCAAATATACCAAAATGGATTAATCAATTGAAAACGTCTCAACCAGTTGAAGAAAAAGGCATGGTTTTATCTGACTTTTCATTTATATTGAAATCTTTGATTGAAAATGCACAGAACAATTTGAATAAAGATCCAAGAGCCTATCGATACAAAGATATTATAAAATATTTTTCCACATACATATATTTGATGGGCGGAAAGGCTTGTTATGAATCGCTTAGTGCCAATTTGCCGATGCCACATTCATCCAGAATCCGTAATTATCATAAATATTAATCAATTTTTTTAAAATAATTTTAATTCTATCTAAATTCTAATTCGATTAATGTTTCTAGTGGCTTTGATAAATGAACATAAAACGCGAATAGTAGAAGGAGAATTGCGATGCCGTGAATTGAGTGATTATCTATCCAAGTTAAAATTAAAACCATATGTTTGGTTATCAGAAGATGGTTCTGGGATCATTTCAAAAATTGAGTATGATCCAAAGTCAAATCAGTTGATTGGACTTGTTCTGCCAATCAAACCCCAAACAGGAATGCCTATTAGTTTTTCGTTCATGGCCACGTCAGTAGAAGACATTCAAAAGTTCATGAAAATGAAAATTTCTTCTTTAGTTTATGTAGTGATGGCACAACCAATCATGGAAAATGTTCCTCCGATCGTCTTTCAAATATACGGTACCGATAACAAATTTTCAACACGATGTGTGATAAATAGATGGAAGCACACAATTGATGAATTAGACAAGTAAGTGAAATGAACAAATGATATTGCAAATTATTATTTATAATTATTTCATTAAATCAATTTCAGATTCAATATAAAAGTTATTGGTTTCTCGTCTGATGGCGATACTAGGTTATTGAGCAGTATGCGTATTAATACAAAATTTCCAGATCAAAAGAATGCAAATTTTTCTTGTGTATTGACTCCGTATAAAACACTGAGTTTCATTCAAGACAGTTTTCACATTGGAACCAAATTAAGAAATCGCATTTTGAAACCAGGTATTATCATTCCCATCGGTACCAAAATTGCGTCTGTTACTCATTTGAAAATCTTGATTAACGAAGTTCCTAAAGACATACATGGTTTAGTGACAAAGGTTATTTGTCCTGATGATCGGCAAAACTTTGAATCGTTTAAAAAAATAACTTCTGAAAAAATATTGGACACATTGGATAAATATGTAATTGATAGTGAAGGAACGGTGATGTACCTCAAAATATGTTCGAGTGTCACATTTAGTCTAATTCAGCATGATTTGAAACCATTACAAAGAGTAAAGATGATGTGGAGTGCAGTTTACTTCTTAAGAATATGGCGAGCATGGATCAAAAATCAAAATCACTACAGCTTGACCGAAAATTTTATCACTCTGAATGCATATACGTGCATTGAAATTAATGCTCATTATTTGATACAACTCATAAAATATTTTAGAAATGAAAATCTATCAGGATTGTTCATACCAATTTTATTTTCAAGTCAAGCTTGCGAGGAAACATTTCGCCAGATGCGTTCTATGGGAACTCAAAATTTCACTAAAATCAATTTTACTTTGTTAGAGTTATTTCATATGATTGGGCGTGTTGAGTTACAAAACGATATTGTATACTCTAAACTTGCCGATCTAAATGTAACATTTCCACGAAATCGCATGAACAAAGCGTGTTTGAATGAATTTATTCTTCCAACTGACGGAGAAATCGAAGAAGTACTTGTTCAGGCAAAGAAAAAGGCTATAGAAGATGCTGCTAAATTTGGAATGTACATTAAAAATCCTGAAATTATAGAGTTCTGCAATATAAATGAAATTCGAGAAAAACAAAACCATGAAAACGATACTGAAATAACTAGTGAAAGTGAAGGTGATACTGGCGTTATTGATTCAATTCACTCATATGCCGGTTTGAAAGAGTACGTATCAAATTATGAAGCAAATATTGATGCAACGAGCAGATTAATCAAAATACAACAAGAATGTGGTTCAAGTAAATTTGTAAGAAAATCATCGCTGGTAGGGGCGCTCTCTGATTCAAAGGATTCGCTCAGTACTGATAGACTCAAACGTGTACAATGGAAAGAAAAACCGAATCGACAATTACAGTTCAAATCCTCGCAATTAAACGAACCTACTTTGGAAAAAAATAAAAATATAAAAATCGGTGATTGGTGTATTTTTAAAATACACGATAAATTCATTTTGGGTTCTTTGACTTCATTTAAATATATTAAAGGAAGAACAAATAAAGACAAACACTATACTTGGGATTTCGCGCCAACCCAATCAAATAATAATGAAAAAAATCGTGGCATCGAAGTTTGTGCATGTTGGTATGAAATTGATTCTGAGGGTCATATTTATCATTTACAAGGCAAAAACTGTTTTTATGTTAACATAAAATATTATTTTGGATCATTGATTAATCCATCATTTGAGAATGAATTTAACATTTCTTTCACGGCTGATTACTTGAACATTGTAAAAGATAAATTAGAAAAACTCAAAATATAAATATGAATAACAAAAAAACTTATTTCGATTTTATTAATTTTAACCATGCTATGTAATGATCATAATGCTTTTGTTATCGCAGCGAATCTTGAGATTTGATATTTTTCGTGACATCACAGTCATTTCCGTAACATTATTTTTTTTTTTAAATTAAAGTCGATTCGAAATTAACTAACATTTAGGCTAACATAAATGCACTTTTAATAGTCGTTAACGTTTTGAACCTTTGCACTTTTACCAGTGGATTAAGCTGAATTAAAAAAAAACTAAATTAAAGGCACTTTTAATAAACGTTACCGACTTTGTTCAATGTTCATTTTCATATCTTTCCAAATTGGAACTCTATTCATATATTTTCAACTATGTTCATTTCTACTGAGTTTTCTTACATTTACATTGCATATTCGGAAAAAAAATTTTTAAATAATTTTCATTGTTAAATCAGATGATGGCAGCATTTATATTGTTCGTTCATTTTCTAGCTGAATGCAGTTGTTTTGATATCTTTAAAACAGATAAATCCATTCTATTTTGCCAATAGGTTGCGTGTACGTTCACACATGCTATTTATATAAGATGCCAATGATTTCAAACGCTGTACGTTGTTGTTTGTGCGCACCTTTAACAAATCTAAAATGAATCATTTTTCAGATATTATCAGATGTATATTTGTTGACCTAATTATAATAAAATAATAATTATACGTACTGTGCAAAAATGCCATGGTGTTTTCATCGACAGCAAATTGCGAAAGCTCTTTATCTGTTACGCAGTAATTTAATAGTGCATGAATCACACGTTCATCATACGATGAATCTTCATTTAATGGATACTTATTCCAGTGGCGAATTTTCTCGATTATCAAATGAGGAAATTCAATCAAATTTCGTCCAATTTGATATACGCGACCCGACTTCTATTTGAAAAAACATATTGATAAAAATAGTAACTATTTATTATTCTATTTAAAAAAGTCTGCTTACTGTTTCAAAAAATGGAATATCCCCGGAGACGGAATCTTTCATTCGTTTAAATAAACCAACACCTATGGTAGCTATATTTGGCATCGGAAAACCACTTGGTCCAATCATCATAAAAACGTCATCATCGTACTGTATTTCTTCTTCAATTAATAAATTCATTATACCATGACGCCCATCAATCCGAACGATTTCCTGACCAACTGCGCATGCCTGGTCAGCATCACTTTTAATTTCGGTTTTAATGTTGTTATTGTCTCTAACAAAAGATTTATTAGTTCCATCAGTCGATATGTTGTGCAATTCAGAAATCAATCGGTCGCTGTCGTTACTTAGTGAAATTATTTCATCATCAGTATTGTGTAATACTACATTAATCGACACATTTTGATCATTTTTATCAGCAACATGACCTGGACATTTAGTTTCAGTCAATGAAAGCAGTTCATGGTAAACTGTAAAAAAAAATTGATTCAATATGAAAAACGGAACTGAATTTCATTATATTTAGCTAAAAGAAAAATGAATAAACTGTTTTTACCATCATTGTGATTCGAAGTCAATTGAAAAGTTCCGTTTTGCTCATCACCAGCAGCAAGATCAAGTAAATTTCCATTTTGTATCGGCGATTCGTCACCTTGTGAAATTATTGCGTCATCAGAATTTTGCAAAACGTCGTCATTAAGCGCCCCATTTTGATCAGTTTTATCAACAACAACACCTGGTTGTTCAACTTCAGTCGGTGAAAGCAGTTTATGGTTACCTGTAATAAAAAAAAAAAAGATTTATTATGAAAAAGGAAACTGAATTTCATTATATTTAGCTGAACATAAAATGAGTGAATTATTTTCACCATCATTGTCATTCGAAGTCAATTGAGAAGTTCCATTTTGCTCATCACCAGCAGCAAGATCAAATACTAAATTCCCATTTTGAATCGGCGATTCGTCACCTTGTGAAATTATTGCGTTACCAGAATTTTGCAAAACTTCGTTATTAAGCGGCCCATTTTGATCACTTTTATCAACAACATCACCTGGTTGTTCAACTTCAGTCGGCGAAAGCAGCTTATGGTTAACTGTAATAAAAAAAAAGATTTATTATGATAAACGCAACTGAATTTCATTATATTTAGCTAAAAGTAAAATGAGTGAATGGTTTTCACCATCATTGTCATTCGAAGTCAATTGAAAAGTTCCGTTTTGCTCATCACCAGCAGCAAGATCAAGTAAATTTCCATTTTGTATCGGCGATTCGTCACCTTGTGAAATTATTGCGTTACCAGAATTTTGCAAAACTTCGTCATTAAGCGGTTCATTTTGATCAGTTTTATCAACAACATCACCTGATTGTTGAATTTCAATCGATGAAGCCAGTTCATGGTTACCTGTAGTTGAATAAATAAAATAAGAATAATGAAAATAGGAAAATAAATTTAGGAGAAAATGAAGGAAGGAATTTCACCATCATTGTTATTTGTATTCGTATTGCCATAATCCAATGAACCAATATTTGGTATTGGTAATTCGTGTAGCCGATTGTCATTATATAATATTGGTTGTATATTCCGCCAACCTTTCACATTTTTCATTGCGTCTTGGTAGTTAACTAGAAAAGAGAATGTGTAATCGATTAGATATTAGCACAGCTAATTCAGCAGTGGATATAGTCATCCGTAATATTTTTTACCTCTACATTTTTTTACTCTGCCCAGAAAACAACCATCTTCGTCAAAATTTTCCCGTAGAAACAAACCAAAATTTGGCTGCCAATCTGGTTTCGGACAACCATTTGCCTCAAATGCATTTTTATCAGCTGGGTAGAAACACCGAAATAATTGATTTGAGTTGACACCATAATTCAAAAATTTTTCAATATGATTTTCAATGTCCATAATCCAGTTTTTCGGTATAATTATATTTTTTTTTAATGCGTCCAAATAAACGACGAAATACATTTTGAAATTTTTAAAACACAAAAGCGTTTCAAAAGTAAATGATTTTTTGTGAACGTCCGAACAATGTAACAAATTGGAACAAACTGAAATTATGTGTGTGAATAATGACGTTTATCTTGCATTTATTTAATGGTCACTCGGATCAGTTTTGCTTACACATAACCTCACAAAAGTGTTTCATCATTTTTTTGTTGATTACGAATGCGCATTATAGCCGAACTATTTAATGGATTATAGTCTGTGTCTATGTTGTATTCTATGAACGATGAATGATTGGATTTATTATAATCTTCAACAATTGTATGATTAAATGCTGAAAATCCATCAATGTAGCCTACCACATTTTCATTTATATTTTCATTCTGAATTTTAAATTGCTCAGCAACATTTTCATTTTCATTTTGAGAGTTCACAGTCACATTTGCATCGTTCTCATCTATGCTTTTATGTCCTTTCAAATGCCGCTCAAAATTTCCAACAAGCCAATATTTTTCATATGAACATATGTATTTTTTTTTACAATAAGAACATTCAACACGGCACTTGATTTGATTTTTTACAGTAACGAATTCGCCTATACAACTTTCGTTTAAATCAATTTGCAATCCAATATTCTTTTCGAAGTTCAATAGTTTCTTCATAAGTTGTTTTTTCAATATCTCATTATGCGATATATCTTGCGGTGTATTTTCATCGACAAGATGCACTGAGCTAGGCACTGAATTAGTAACAACATTTACTGTTTCTTTAATTTTCACTGTTGAATTTGTTTTAATCTGTTCGATTATTGTTGGCAAACGTAACAAAAGAGCTGAATGACCAGGGCGAAATTTGAAATGTTCACATCCATCATAAACGCTTTCTGTTAAAATATCTGATTTATCAATTGTATTTATATATTGTTCGATTATTAAAATTTCCTCTTTATTAATGCTTTGCAACGAAGCGAAACTATCGTAACCGCATTCCACCAAAATATTCACCAAGAACTGTGGTAGCTTCTCACCGATGCTCTTTTCAATACGAGAAAATATATTCTGTTTAGGCTGGCAACAATAAAACAAAAAATTAGCAAGAAAAAAGACCGAGAATTCGAATTTACCTAGGAATTTACTTACCATTTATATTATTTCATATTGCTACTCTTTGTTGCACACAACATTTCAAAACCGTTGACAAGTGAAGACTGTCAACATAGTTGTAAACAGAATTTCAGGTTCAATTTAATTTGACATTTAGAATTTTTTTGCATATAACAGTGTATAAATAGCATATCAATGCAAATTATTATGTATTTTTACGTATCATTGAGTATGAAGTGTTATGCATCAAATAATAAAAATTTTTATTTTCTTATTAGTTAACAATTCTTCTTTGCCAATAAATTTCTATTAGTTCTTTCGTAGATTATTCATCAGCAAATATTAGATTCTATCCTTTACTTTTGGTTTGAAAAAAATAAATAATTTAAATTTCTAGAAAAATATTCGACGTAATGTGTCATAGAAAATGTATGAACGATGATTTAAAATGGTTTTCTAGCGGAAACAGAATCTAGAAAATTCATAAAATTTCATTTTGTTTGTAACTGAAAATTTTCAGTTAGGTATTCACTTTAAATAATTTGTGTAGTAGTCCAAACTCAGTGAATATTTCTACGAATCATATCTTCTTGAGATTTTTATTACATATACAGCAGATCAATGTGAATCATTGGGAATTTATACGAATCATTGCGTATCATCTTCATATTTTGTCAAATATAGCGAATCAATCATATAAAATAGATTAAATCGCGTATTATTATATGTAGTAAGCCCCTAGGTTTTCTGCTACAGACTGACATGAACTCGTAAAAACAAATCAATTGTTACGAGTCGTATCTCCCTAGATGAATATCGTCTATTGCAATAAACTGAATTTGGATAAATAGGAATTTTGTTTTTAAGTTTTCGTGTAGAATTCATGGAATAAAAATTGTGTATATAATGAGTTTGGCATTTTGGTTTTCGTTAGTTATATTTCAGAATATTCAGTTACAGTTTAGATGAAAAAAACGGAAATGAAGCTATTCGCAACGATTATATTTTCTCTTTCGCTATTTGTTCAGGTATGAAAAATAAACTTCGTATTTTTATGAAAATTATCACATCGTATAATGTAAATTGTAAATTATACATTGAAAATTGTAATCAATTTTTTTTTTTTTTTCGTTTAATTTATAGTTGATCCGAAGCGATGACTATGTGTCATTTTCCGATATAGTAGACAAATTTCATAAAAAGGAGAGTGAAATCAAATCAACTCCCCAGATTGATTTGAAATTTATGTTGGGATTCAGAGGACATTTTGATGATCTTCAAATCAAATGCAAGGCTTTCTCACCAGTCATCAGTGCAGAAAGAAGAACGGCCATTCTAGCAAAAGATCCAGAGAACATTATGTTTGGAGGAGCAACTTCTCGTCAACTATTGGAAACCAGCATTAAATTAGGCGATACAGCAAATTTACTAAGGACAGCATATACAAATTACGAAATTAATAAAGAAGTTTTATTTGATCTCTTCATGAGAAAAGATAATACTTTTCTTAAATCGTACAAAAACTGGAGACTTAATCCAGCCGAACGTAATCATATCCAACAAGTTAAACGCGAGGTGGGAATCATGAAATCGGCATATAATCAATTTAATCATAATTTTAATAAGATTTTGAATGAAATTGTTGGTTTAAGACCCAATATTCAGAATAAGCTAGATTCAACGAATGCATCGATTGAAATATTATTGAATGTCAACGATTCGGAATCCTCAAATCCTAACGATATTTATTTTGGGTTGGTCAAAACAATATCCACCACCTTGATGGAAATATATATATCGATGAAGATAATTTTATAAAGAAACTGCAAGAACTTAGAGATCTTTTGAAAGAGTACAATTTTAAACTTATACAATTTGCCGAATTTCTCATTGGAATGAGAGAAAAACTTGAATCGAATCCAAAACCAGTTGCTTTGAAATTGGGAAAAATCGCTCAAAATATGGCAAAAAATATTTTTAGTAAAAAAACCAACAAAAAATAAAGGAACCAAATAAAATGAATTCAATAAATGTGACAAATATCTATCTTTCATCTTTCCAATGATCTTTTGATTTGATTTGATTTTTTTAATTTCATTTCATTTTATTTGGTTGAATTCATTGAAAAATAATGAAATTGTTTGAGAAAATGTAAAATCATGTTGATAAAATCATTGACAATAATAAATTCAAAATTACAAAATAAAATCCATTTTTGTGATTTTTTCTTCTATAGAATTATGAAATGCTGATTGGCTTTATAGCGATATATTGAAAAGAAAAGAAAAGAACAAACAAGACTACGTAACGCTTATCTTTTTTACGTTTTTTACTTTTCCGCACACAACATGTTGTGCAGTAAAAGTATTGTAATCGGTCAAAAAATTAAGGGGCCCCAAAAATATTTTTTCGCGTCGTTTTGAACCTAGGAGAACACGAAAAAACAGTTTTTAACGCGTTGTAATGTGAGTGTGTGGTACTCTGTACGCTGTACGCAAACATTTTTTAACACGATAGCTCATTCCTAAAGAGCTCAAAAAAAAAATCTGATGATGCAAAATTGTTGGGATAGTTCAGGAATAGAAACCATTAAATTTTCAGCCATGGATGGTGACGGCATAGTGGATCCGTTAAATGAAGATATATCCAGTGCATAATGATGATTTTTGAACGGCATTTTCGTCAAAAGAAACTCATATTTTTTTGCGAAAAAAATGTGGATCTTCGAACACTGAAAAGTCGGTTCCATTGATTGTTCGGTCCCTAGATGTGTTTTTTTGTGAAAAATGACACTTTTGTATGGGAAAGTACGTAAAAACGGTATTTTATGACGTTCAAAGTTCGAACCATGTTAATTCACAAAATGGAACAAAAAGTGTACGTGAAACCAGTGGACGTGCTAAGAGTCACTCCCAACAACAACATCATTATTTGTCGCCATAAAATCTCTGACCAAAGAATGGCTCAATTCAATCGAGATCTCGAATCAGATGTTGAAAATGCACCCAATGAAAATCACATTGCTCAAAATATGGTATATGCTGTAAAATGTAAAAATCAATGGTTTAGGACTATGTTCAAATTCGAGCGAGCAAAGGATCGCTTGCCAGTCTTACAATTTCTGGACAAGAAGGATACTGTTGATTTCGTGGATGGGTTGGTCGTCAGAAAAGTTTCCAATCCCAAGCTTATAAAGCTTCTAAATTTGGAATTCAAATTTTTTGTGTATGGAATTGGAACATATTTCCATGACGATGAATTCAATTCTGTGTTTGAATAATATCTTAAAGCAAAGAAGGTGACCTGTATTTTAACCCTGCTTGAAAAAAAAAGCAAACAAAATTAACGAGTGTTATGTTGGTGACCTGCTTTATGATCAAGGAGGACAATTGCGATCGTTTCGCGAATTGTTGATTAGAACAAATATTACCTACACATCTCGCTCGAAAAACGAAATCAATTGCCGTCTGTTTGAAGTTCGTACCAATACCTTGGCCGGACGAAAATTCCCGGTTACAGCACTCGTATGACTCAAACTAAACCACAACAAACCATTGAAGAATCAGCCATCGATATCACTGAACAGCAAGAAGTGGTTGAACTCGAAGGTGCTGTTGGCGTAAGTATTCGCATTTGACACATTTTATGATTTTATTATCGAGATCTCGAAATTAATTTTTTTCTTGCATTGTCTAACACAGTACGCAAAGGTGCCTTTTGCGTCTATTCATGAAGCATGCCGAACACCCATCGATATCATTGGACAGCTGGAGTTGTTTGAAATCGTTGGCGAAGGTGGTGTAAGTATTTGGCAAAAGTTATATTTTTATTTTACGTGTAAAATTTGTTTTTTTTTTTTTTTGCGAACCAAGTTTGCTGTCGTTCAAAGAGGCGTGGATAAGGCAACGCGCGACAATGTTGCAGTTAAACGCTCAAAACGAACTATGTTCGGTGAGGAAGATACGGGCAGCCTGAAAATGGAAGCAGAATTTATGAAATTGCTGAAACATGAACATTTTATGGATTTACTGCAAATCGAAAAAGATGGGCAGAATATCTGCCTAATAATGCCATTGATGTCAAAATCGTTATTTGATGAAATATACAATGAACTATTCAACCCAACCCGTACGAAAAGTGTAATCAAAATGATCTTGCAAGGATTACATTTCATTCACGGAAAAGACATCTTGCACCGTGACTTAAAACCAGGGAATGTAATGGTGGATGTAAACGGCTCCATCAAAATTAGGGATTTTGGCCTATCCATTGATTTGTCAAATGATGCATTGATGCAGTCCATAGAAGTAGTTGGGCATATATGGCTCTCGAAATGCTGTTAGAAATCGGGTACTCTTTTGAAGCCGATGTTTGGGTGAGTTATTTATTAACTAATTTTTTCCGAAATCTCGAATTTATTTGTAAACAATTTTGTTTCATTCTTTCAGTCACTTGAAGCCATTTTGGCTGAGATGGGACTCCGACGGAATCTCATTCAAAAGGCTAAAGAAAGGAATGAACAAATCTACAAAATTTTAGAAGTTTTTGGAACTCCCACTCAAGCATGGTCCAATTTCGACTGGTGCGAATGGAAACAATACCTACCAATCAACTGGGATTCAATTCAGTTCAGCGATCACGAAATGGTGCCATTGCTAAAACGGCTACTAACATTGAATGAATCAACACAAATGTTTAAGGCGCCGGTTTCCAGAAATATGGCAGCGAATGCAATTCGCTGCGCACAATATCGCCAAAGGAATAAGGAAAAAATCTCAACATATCCGATTACAGCATTGAACTATTTGAAATCATCGAATTTATTCATGAATTGCATTCACCGTATCGGCTTGGATTCTTTTTTTTGTATTTTATTGTACTCCAGAACAAAGAAAATTGTTTAATACATTCAACACCAGGAACAAATTCAAATTGATTTGGCTTTCTTTTTTGACATTTTCCCGATTTTTTTATTACATTTCGTTGCATGTAATAATTCAATTCACAAATCAAATATTGCTTATAATTTGGTATTTTACAACGTCCAGTAAACAAACGTTCAAGCAATATTCTTCTGTATTCATTTGTCATATCTGATGGTTTTCAATTGTCTATATACTCAGCACTTTCGGAAGATCAATCAGCAAATTTCCTTGCCTTTTGGATGTCAGAATTCTTGAAGATGTATGTTCATATTCCGAAAATATTTGTGTGCGATATATCTTTCGCTTTAATCAACACCGCTGTTCGTACATTTGGACAATATCCAAGTATAAATGAATACCTCGACACAATATTCCGTCTTCTCAATCGCAAGAATAAACCCATAAAAATTAGCCAAGAACATAGAAGTTTAATCAAAATACCACCGTGTATCGTTAGAATTGATTTGGCACATCTGATGAACCTTATAAAGAACAACAAAGCTCTTAATTCAACTGTTATATGGAAAAAAGTCAAAGATTTCTATATTTTTCTTACATAAGCTAGCTTATCAATACGGTTCTGACGCATCGATCAACAATGCGAGATACGGTATTTGAATATACGCTCATGAAACAGAGAGTATGCGTGTACGTTGTACAATTGTACACTGCACGCTGCGCATTGTACCGCATTGTTGGGCTGGGTGAATTAAAATATTACGAAATTATTTATTTTATAAATAATTTCGAAAAAAAATCGAAATAAAATATAGAATTAATTTATTTATAAATAAATAATTTCGATTTTTCCGAAAATATATATACCAGAGATTTCCATTGATTTTATTCACATAAATCAGTCAATAGAATGGCACTAGAATTATAGTGTGATACTTTTGACAGTACACTATATATAGTATACTATTGCCGCTGCGTATGTAAGAGTATGCGTTTTCCCATTATACAGTGACGCATTTCTCTTACCGTATTCTATGATGTAAAATGTGAGAAAAAAAATGCAAAAAATAAAAAAAAGTATATTTTCTAGAAAATTGCACTTTTAAATTTTGGTTTTACAAAGGATGATTTCCAAAAAGCCAGAACATAGCCCAATTTAAGTGATTTGCTCAATAGAATGGAAATTGGTTTACTTAAAGTAGCAATACATTTTTAATGAAAAAATTGGGTAAACAATCTGGACCAGAAGTTAAATCGTTCGGCATTTCCATAATTTTTTGAATAATTTCGTTTTCATCAATAATTATTTTGGGAATATTCTGACATAGAAATGCTACACTATCTCAATCACTAATGTCAAATGAATTTGAAGTGTGATAAGTATACGCTGAAGCGAAAAAATTTTCAAAAAGATTCACAATTTCCACATCTTTGAATGACTTTTTATCCTTCAGATGCATTTCACAAGGTAAATCATTGTCAGTCTTTCTAATTGCATTGACATATTTAAAAAATTCCATCGGATTATCAACTATTAAATCTTCAATTTTCATTTTATAGTTATTATAAGCAACACGTGAACATCTATTGTATTCGATATGAGTTATTTTGAAATAATTGTCATCCTCCAAGGAATTATGTCGTTTTTTTCGTAATTTACTCAATCTATTCGTCAGATTAATCAAATTTGCATCAAACCATTTTGGATAAGAAGAGACAACTCTTTTTTTTTTATTTAATGTGAGAATCTATTACATTATTAACACATGTATAAAACTTATTCAGATTTTCATCAAGATGACTCTCAGCCAAAAGCAAATTCCAATCAATGATGTTAAAACAATCATTAATGTTAATATAATTTGCATTTTTAAAATCATGATAGAAACATTTTTCACTATCATTTACAATGGTCTTATCACCAAACAATGTAACATCGCTGAGATAATACTCATCACTGAGATGGCATCTGGATGAACATACGATTCACGTTCATTCTTGTATTTCCTTGTACACAGAAGCGTTCGATATTTTTTTCGTTATTCTTTTCTTCTCTTTCTTTTGTCCATCTTCTGTTTAAGTATAATATACAAACATTTCAATGAGCGTGCGATTTATGTTTGTATTTGTGTTGTGCTGACCACTAAAACAATATCCTCGTTACAGTGACGAACGATGCGGCTGAACGCTTCAGTGTATAACTAAATACATGCATGAACGTGAATCGTACGTTCATCTAGATGCCATCTCAGCGATGAGTAATATCTCAGCGATATTTCATTGTTTGCTTATCACCAAAAACGAAAATTTCAATTGAGTTGTGATGCACTTCAGATCTTACCAAATACACATCACTGTTCACACAGTAAGACAAATCTGGGTCATTGGTCCAGACCAAATCCAACATTTTACCATTTTCATTTGAAAATCCATTAATTTGCAATAATCCAAATTCATGAAAAGAATCCAATATAAATATCTCTATCCTTGAACAAGCATTAATGGGATATAAAACGTTTGGGTCGTCTAAAAGTCATAGTACTTTTGGTCAAAGTAACAAATTCGTTATTTATGAATGTTGTTTTTTGAAAAATTAGTTTTTCTATGCAAAAAATTACGATAATGAACATGTGTCTGTTATCAGATTATATTTGCCAAAAGAAGATTGACACTCACTGGAAATTTCAAGTTAAAATGGGCCAAGAGAACACAATTGTTCAAAAAGATACAATAGTATACAAACATTCTTAGAAGTCAAAGTTGTTTTCGGGTTTGCCCAGTAATGATAGGATGAGAAAAATACATATTTAATTGTACTTTTGTTATTAGATTTGCTCAATCAATTGAAATGCTTGTCAACTGTACGTGTGAATTTTGATTAACTAGTACTATGGTTCAAATAAAATCAATGAAAAGTTTTTTTTCTTTTGTACATATGTATTTTATTTAATAATAATGTAAATAACCAAATTATTCATATTTTCTTGATGTTTTTTGAGTCCGATTCCATTTTGTTCGGAAGAACCAGATCCAACCATTTTTTTTAATGTTGGTCCAAATCTGAAAAATGAAACATTTTCGAAGAAATTTTAGTTTAACAATCGTTCTAACCAAAATAAAAACACGATATTGCGGAAATTTTATTTTTGAAAATAGTTCATCGCAAACAAATAATAATAATTTCAAGGCATATTTGCAAAAAATAAAGAACATTCATTTTAAATACAAATCATTTCGTTTAATAAGATTCAACTACATTATAAGAGTCTTTTTCCATAATATAAAAAAATAAAACAACTAAAGGGTATTAGCAGAAAATCGTTTTTTTTTTTTTTAAATCAATTAATTCAACCAATGAGTACAACTACAACAAACTAATAACATAACAATTGAATGGTTTCAAACAAGAGGAATACATGGGCACAAGTTTGAACAACTATTTTGGCAATCGGCTTAATTTTCGGATACACGAAATAAAAAATAACAATAAAAACGAATAAAATTAAACAAACTAAATACCAAGGAAGCTTTTGGATAATACACATTATTAAAATAGCAAAAAAGAGTAATAAAAAAGATACACATTTAATTATATTACATACTACATTTGGACGGAAAAGCCACCATCCTTCGTCAAACGTACGAATCGAGATAATAGCGCTTTCTGGAAACCCGCCTTACAATATTTCAGTTATTCGACCCAATAATTGTTGTTGTTGTTGTTGTTGTAGTAATTGTCTAGTTAATTGCAATGAGGCAAATTAACATATAATTTCAATTGTGAAACTAAATCACACACAAGTTCAACACCATCTACAATCGCACTCAAATGTACATGTAATATCATATCGATGTGTGTCTTCACTAAGAAAGTTGGAAAACAGTATCTATTGATGTTATGTGGTCTTCACATTTACGTTTGTAGAGGGCGTTAAATTTTGTCGATCACCATAATTTGCCTCATTGTTAATTGATTGTGAAAGTGCAAGTCTTCCCATTCATTGATGATGTTGACTACGTGTTGTGGATTTTTCTTCACTTTGGGAAATGCCTCGCCCAACAAATCAACGACAGTGTATACGAGACTTGCGAAAAATCCTGGTTTTGCATTGAGTTTCTCAGTTGCATAACGAACGGCACGACGCCAAATTCGGCGCAAGACATAGCCACGACCGGTGTTATCCGGATAGCCACCGTCACTTAAGGCAATCACAATGGTACGTGCATGATCAGCGATAACTTGGTATGCCATGTCGATTCCGTCGGAATCATTAGCGCCAACATGTCCTTGGTAGGCTGATGCACCGGTTCCACTTTGAATGGCCTCGAAAATTGGTACAAACAAATCAGTATCATAGTTCGACCGCTTGTCTTGAATAACAGAAACCAAACGTTCAAAACCGCAACCACAATCGATATGCAGCCATGGCAGCGGTTTCAATGTACCGTCCGATTCACGATTATGTTGAATGAACACTAAATTCCAGATTTCCAACACATCTGGTTCGTCCACGTTCACTTTTTCGGGTACGCTACGACCCGCTGGATCCAGTTTCACCCATTTCCCAAAAGTTTACATTCCAAGTCTGCTAGTAAGCCGGCATTTTTATCACCAATCAAAGTAGGTGACATACAAGCGATCCATTGGCAATTTCAGGACTTGTGTTAAAAATGCCCATGTCCAGGCGATGACTTCCTTCTTGTTGCCAACTGACCTATTTCCCCACATTTCGGAGAATGTGTGATGGTACACATTTTTACCGACGTCGTCGAGATCGTTATGTTTACCACCGGCACGAATGCATCTGAAAATATCCGGAGAAATCAAAATTAGACATTCGTCAAAGTCCAAATTTCCATGAAATTCGAATAAAATTTTCTGCTTTCCCTTACTTCTGTGTGTTGGTAACACGAACCCATTTCGACATGTCACTGTTTGGATCGACTGTTTCCAAGACGATCGGTTTGAATTGGTTCATGTCAGCATTGGAAAACAGCAAAGTCGGATTATTAAAAGAAATTATGAATGACGAATAAACGTAAATGGGCCCACGTTGCTTGAAGAAATCAATATACGCAGATCGCACTTCTTTTGCAGTCTTCGTAAACATTTTTATTTGCTGCAAAGAGAAAAAAAACTTCATTAGCAAATGGATCTTTTTTTATTTTCTACACAATGATTGGACGCAACGGACTCAGGTCAAACTAACGACTTTCTTATTGATTTTTCGGAATCAATATCATCCTAATGCAAAAACAGAAAATCGAAAAAAAAACAAATTCACTCAATTTTAATATGCATTGCACACAAAATTCCTGTTGTATATGGAATTTGGAATGACGTAGTTTTGTATGACTTACATCACTTTCAATATCAATATCTCGTTCGTCGTCGCTCATTTTTTTTTTCTTATTGCTTTTTTATTTGACGTTGTTTCACTTCAAAAAATTATTGAGCACAATTACAGAAGGACAAACGTAAATGTTGCTAAAAAAAAAACCAAATATTTTTTTTTTTTGTATGGAACTCAAAGTTACTGAGAAAAAAATAAAAACGAAAAATGGAAAAGAGAATTTTTAATCAATTCAGGCTCGACACAATAAATTCAATTTCGAAACGAAAACTAAAGCAGCAGAAAACTAAAGCGTAACATGATAATGACGTTTGTATGTATCGGTATATGTGTGGATGTATATGCAAAAGACAACGACGATGTTTGTGTTATTACTTGATACGGTAGAGAGAGAAAAAAAAAGTATCACATGAAGTTGGCTCTCATTCTTATAGATTCACATACATTTCAATTTAATACGCAGTAGTTGTATGGTTTTGTTCTTATTTGTATATGCGACACGTGTGCGCCATTAACCGGCAGCGACGTCAGCTGGATAAAATTGGCAACACATTGAATTTTAATCGAATTGTTGTTCATTTTCTAATCAGAATATAATGAAAAAGAATCAATTCGAGTAAATGAAATGAATTTTTTTTTTTCTCGTAAAATTTTTTAATAATAATTTTTATGGCTGCAAACTCATTTCGTATTTAGTTTTTTTTTTTTTCATTTAATTGACATTGATTAACACTGACGATTAGTAACTTGATCAGCGTCAGGAATTATCGTCAGTAATTATTTCATTGCGTACCATATATAACGTCGCTGCGCAGGCTCGTCCGTATAGTGTGAATGCTAAATATCGTTAGTATGCATGCATCTAACGAAATATATTCAACGATTGTTTTGTATTGAAATTGATTCACACTATACGGATGCGCTTGCGCAGCGACGTTACGTATGGTACGCGATGAAATAATTACTGACGATAATTCCTGACGCTGATCAAGTCAGTGTTAATCAATGTCTGATAATTATTTTTACTTTATTTAATTTAATGCTAATTATTTTTTTTCAAGTGATAAAATTGAATGATTCTAATAAAATAATTATCAAAAGATCTCTTTGTGTTTTATTTTCTATAATTTTTTTCAAAATGAAGATTGCATCATCATTTATCTGTAATTTGAATTGTGATAGGAATCAATTAAGTTATCATTTTTAATGGGCCCTTTGAAAACTACAAAAAAATGAGTTGAAAAATAGGAAAATAAATAAACTATTCAACCATTCAATGTTATGTTACCTTTGCATACGCATCATTTTTAATGATGAACTCCATTTAATTTGCGTGCGTAGCCAATGTGACACATTTTTTTTACATATAAAGATTTTAACCAAACAACAATATTTTTCCCATAGATGTTGATTTTCCTCTCATGATGATTTAACATTCTTCACACGCGTGAACTAACTCGTATATTTTCTGATCTCAAACATAAAATATATGAAAATATACCAAAGGTAAAACAAACCATAGAAATGACTACTGTTGTAGCTATATATTGGTTTCGTTTTGAAGTTAGAGAATAATTCTAGTGATGAAGGAGGTAAGTCTAATGCAAATAATCGAAAAATATGTGAAGCTAATAAATCTTTATAATAATTATGGTTGTGTGTGTGTGTGTGTGTTTTAGGAATTGATAATGTTTATCATTTGGATTCAATATGTGCAAACCGTGAATTTTGTATTGTTTGCGATATTATTGAATGTAATTTCAATGATAAGATGAAGAATAATAAAAATATATCATGGAATATCGCAACTGAAGTAATATCAAATGGAATTGTAGTGGCTTTTTTATATTGGTGGATAATGTTTATACATGTCATTTATGTAATGCTATTGAAAGTCGCTATTTTAGAAAGTATTTATATAATGAAAACTAAAACATATGTTTTTGTGCAGATTAATTTTTGTTTCTTCATATAAGTTTTTTTTGGTGATGGTTTATTAATTGATAATCAACAAACAATCTTTTTTTGTAATAATAAATGAATAAAGATCTAATGTTTACATTTGGAAAGCTTGGTCGTTTTTTTTTACTTTGAATGCATGAAAACAATGGTACACTCGATTCGATTCCAACAACAAAATACATGGCAAAGAGGCCCGTTGTCGTATTAGTAACGCTTGAAAAAGAGGAATGATCATTTCGTTTACATGGGTACACTCACTTCGATTCCAACAACAAAATACATGGCAAAGAGGTCCGTTGCCATATCAGATACGATTGATGAATGGTAAGAAAAGAAAAAGAGAGAGAGAGAGAGCACACAGCATATGCACAGTATGTACTGTGCTCTCTTTTTTTCTTTTAGTCCACTCTATACTTTATATGTATTTGTTTTTAATATCACTAACACAACAACATTCCATATGAAACAATACTACATTTAGTTGCATCTGATTGATCATAACATTTGGATGCGTTTTCATTGTTGCTCTCCATATGCTACAATATTGAAGAGATAGTGAGTGAGTGAAAGTGAGAAATAGTATATGTATTTCTACTTCGTAATTGAAGGACATATAATCTCTCTCTCTCTCTCTCTCTCTCTTTCTCTCTCCTTTTCTCTCTCTCTCTCTATGCGGAGGTGTGGTCAAAACCGGTTTTGAGAAGAGAAGAGAGAAAATGTATGTATGTATGTATGTGTGTATGCATTCACACGTACACTGTACGTGTGAATTTTGATTAACTAACGCTTAGAAAAGTGGATTAAAATGGTATAGGTAAACTACTTGTATTTATCTGCACGCTCCTTATAAAAAATAGAAAATTTTAATTTTTCTTCAAATAACTTCAATTCAATTATTCAAAATTCTTCTTACTTTATTATGTTTACTTTGCTTTGGTGCAGTTAAACCACCGCTTTCAACAAATGTATGAAATTCACAAGATTTCATAAATTCCTGATTTCTGATCGATGAACAAAACCAAATAAAGCTGCCTTTTTTCTGGCAATAATCATTCATCGCTCTGTTATAGCCTTCTACCGGTGATGTTGTTTTATTTTCGTCATCAAAAACACAAATTTTCCTTGGCCCTTCTTTACGAATCTGTATCATTTTCACGTGGCGTCTCCACTCATACAAGGATCGGATTGAGATTATCGGATTCATGGGATTCGGTTTCTTAAGATGGATTCTTCATTTTGAACAGGTGTCTACCCCCTATTGAAAATCCAAAGCATACAATTTATCCATTTTCTGTTACGAATTCGTTATATTTTATCTTAAAATAACATGTTTTACGTTTTTCCATAATCAAAACAACTTATTCTCTAACTAAAGTAGTTACCCATACTATGACATTTTCCTTGGTAGAGGAAATGTGTTTTTGAAACCAAAATAAGATGAATTAGGCACGATATTTATTTCTCCATTTAAAGTAAATCGAAAACGACTTACGAATTATGCTCAAAACCAAAGATGTCAACGGACACTCAATTTTGGATGTCCGTCCGTCCGAAAAAAAGTTCGAGATTTTTTCGGACGTCCGTACTTCTTCGAACGTCCGAACTTTATTTTTAATTTATTGAGAATAAAAAAAATTCACTTATAATTATAATTTATAGATATAAAATGTCAAGGATTTATGGGATTTTCCGTCCGGAATTTTCTCGGACGTCCGAAAAAATCTCGAACGTCCGGAATTTTCTCGGCTGTCCGATCTTCTTCGGAAAATTCATTGAAAGAATCCATCATAAAAACCGTGAATCTCATGAATCTTTTGAATCCCATGAATCTATGTGAATCGATTCACGTGTGTCTACCCCCTAGGATTTTCAGTGCGGAAAAGTTCATCTTACGGATGTAAGACATCTTGTTTTTTTTAATTCACAGTGCTTGACGACCCAGAACCAATGGCAGAAATGGCAACATCACGAAGTGTCAAGGTGAATTCATTCAATCGTCAAATCACCATTTCATTCACAAACGACATAGCCATCGACAATTATGTGATGCAAATGAAGCAAAAAGAATTCAATGCACAAACCTTAATCCATTAGACATGGACGAAAAAGAAAGAAAAAAAAAAACGTAAAAAAGTTATTTAAATTGGCACTTACCATCATACATTTGGTTTTGCTATTTTTTAGGCAACCTGAGCAGCTCAGTTGGCTAGCGTCAGTTGCCTAACGGTCGCACAAACAACGTTTCTTACTGCATTGTGAATGCGAGCATCGAATGCAAGGATACTTATGTGCTGTGATGTTTTTTGTGCGACCATTAGGCAACTGACGCTAGCCAACTGAGCTGCTCAGGTTGCCTAAAAAATAGCAAAACCGAATGTATGCTTACCATATCACTTATTCCCGGAGAGTACAGGAAAGCACCTAATAAAATATAATTATCTTCCATTATTCAAAAAAAAATTATTCATTTTGCTTATATTATATATTTTTATGATTGCTAAATTGAAAAAAAGTATTATTTTTGCAGAAAAAAATTCGATCGAATAATAATAGTGAAAAACGAAGAATTTTTTCATATTTTTCTTCAAAAAATGGTCATTTTTAAGCATTTTTGAGCTCTGGCATGCCAAAAAAATTCAAACATTTGAATTCTGATTTCACCATTGAATTCAGCGGGAAAAAATACTATAAAAACCACTATAATACAACAAAAAAGAAAAAACATTTTAGCACAATCTAGAGACAAATATGCAGAATTTTCAACTTTTTCATAAGACAGCTAAATCTAAATTTAGGACCGAGTCGCCTCCATTTTTCGTCATCCGATTGGGGCTGAAACTTCACGGGAATTGTTTTTGGGCCTAACCTCTCACAAAAACGCATCGGGCGAGAAGGAATTCGGAAAAATCCCAAATCGCGGCCACCCTAATACCTATATGTGCATTACATTATGTAGAATTTTATTTGACATAAGATTTGACGGATTGTCATTTCATTGTACACATTCAGTTCATTAATTTTTGTTTCAGTTCATTCGTTATTTAGTTTTTATTAGTTAGCTTTTAATTTTTGTTTAAAATGGCATACCAAAACAATGTAAATGATAATATTAATGGTAATGGTGAGTGACTTAATTAAAAATGCTCCTAAATAAATGAAAATGTTGAGTGCGGTATTTTGTCGACTGACAATGAGGACTGCCATTTTTTATGATTTAAACTGTCATTTTAGTTTTGCCTTCATTCTTTTGTTGTCACGTAATGTACGTGTTCATAATTTGACCATTAAAATTCAATTATTTCATCATTTTATTATCATTAGAAACAATATTTGAAACAAATTCGAAACAAGTTTTTGAATCAGTTCCAAAATTCATCGTGATTTGTAGTAAAAATAATTCAAAATGACTGTTATTTCCAAACTTAAATATGGTAAAAAAAAGTGCTTACCTATATACCTTTATACATATGTACCTATATATCAATATTATTAATAATTATTTTTTCTACAGGTTTTGCCGATCCAAATGAAGATCGTTTTAGGCAAAAATTTGAAAAATTGAATGAGATGCAAAACAACTTCGACGTTCTCTCGAACCGAATCGAGAGCCGCTTAAACCGAATCGAGAGCCAGTTAAACCAGAGAATTGATCGAATAGAAAAAAACGATATGCCAATCTTCAAATGCGTTCTTGTCGGCGACAAGTAGTATATAAATGGGGCTCAGGTCCACTTTTCTAAGTATTAGTGTACACGTACAGACATATGTGTGTATGTGTGTACACATACACACATAAACTCTCTGTGTGTGAACTACGGGTGCTCAGATTGAGAGAGATGATTCACAATCACACTCATTTCACAATCATTTTGACATGATTGTGATGTAAACACAATCACACAATCGCACACAATCATTGATTGTGAGAGTGATTGTGAGAGTCACTCAAACAAACAATCATTTTTTTATGATTGTGTTTACATCACAATCATTTTTCAGATTTTCACAATCGCGTTCTTAATCATTTCACAATCATTTTGCAATCATTTTTTTAATCATTGATTGCCTTTCCCAACACACTCATTTCGCACAATTTACAACATTTACATCATTATTTCTTTTCCCAACACACTCATTTCACAATCATTTCATAAAAACCTGCCGTGACATCAAAATATAAACAGCTAATTTTATGGAAAAAAATTTACGTTTAAAATACACAAAAAATAACAGATATTTCATTTTCATTAAACTTCGTTTATGTTCCTTTTGTTTTTTTATTTACGTGACAACCGATTCCATATAATGGCTTATAGTAATATGTTGGTAATTTTCGTCAGCTGTTTAATGAAATTCATAAACCGACTAAAATATATTTAGAATGTTTCGATAAATTTGTGTACCACTCGACAATCACACTCCTTTATGAAATGATTGTGAAATGAGTGTGTTGGGAAAAGACAATCAATGATTTGAAATTGATTGTAAAATTGACTGCGAAATAAGTGATTTGGAAAAAGGCAATCAATGATTGTAAAAATGATTGCAAAATGATTGTGAAATGATTAAGAACGCGATTGTGAAAATCCGAAAAATGATTGTGAAGTAAACACAATCATAAAAAAATGATTGTTTGTTTGAGTGACTCTCACAATCACTCTCACAATCAATGATTGTGTGCGATTGTGTGATTGTGTTTACATCACACTCATTACGAACATGAGTGATTAAGAGAGTATACAATCGTACATTTGCCCACCCGTAGTGTGAACATAAAGGAGGGGCATACATATAGAAAAAAGTGAATGGTTCTCTCTCTTTCGCTGCCATTCTCTCTCTCTCTCACACTAAAGGTGTCTACGAACCGGTAATTCTCGGTTCGGGTTCGTTCGTTTTCCCGATTTTTGGTTCGGGTTCGGTTCGGTTCGTTATAAAAAATTTTGGTTTGGTTCGGGTTCGTTCGTTCGTTCGTTCGTTTGTCCGAACGAACCGAAAACGAACACCAAAAATCTCGAGTCGAACGAACCGAACCGAATCTAAAATTTTAGTAACGAACCGAACCGAAAACGAACTTTAAAAATCTCGAGTCGAACGAATCGAACCGAACCTAAAATTTTGGTAACGAACCGAACCGAACCCGAACTTCAAAAAATCTCGAGTCGAACGAACCGAACCGAACCAAACGAAAAACAAAATATGACGAATGCAATATTAAAAAAAAAAAAATTATATATCAAAACAAATTAAAGGTTGTGAAAAAAAGGTTTTTCATTGAATTTTATTCATTCACAATGTGAATTTTGCTTTGAATAATGTAAATCCATAAAAAATCAGTTTGTTAGAAAAATTCAATGTTTTTATTTGTATTCTAAATTCGGCATAATTTTTTTCCTCAATTCAAATTTCTTAACAACTTTTAGTCCATGGTGGTCTTTGTGGTGGATATTGTAATTAAATTTATTCATATTTTCTACTGCAGGATCGCAAAGTAGACAAAAAATGCGTTCAACTTTATAGGTGCCATCGTCATGCAACACACCGTGGTTGGAGCTAATATGGCGTGAAATATTTTTTTTATGGTCAAAGGATGTCAAACAACCTTTGATTGGGCAATACAATTTTTTTTTGTCATTTCTCCATTTTTCTGACGTGGAGTCAGGCCTTTCTGCATCACATGTATCAGATATGGGTGTATTTGGTACATGGATACCTTCTTCCGACGTCGAATCGGGTTGAAATTCTTTATCATAAATTATTTCATTATATGGAATATTTTCATTATCGATGAAATGTTGTGGCGTTACTTTATTCAAATATTGTTCTGTTGTATTAAATACACCATTAGAATCAATTATAATGTCATTTCCCAAATCCAACGCGATTGCATTTTCCGTATCATTGAAATATTCATAAACAATTCCATGGTTTTCAAGATTTGTTTGAATAATAGGCATAATGCGATCAATTGAGTCATCTGCACCGCACAAATTATCACGTGTTGAATTTTTGGTGGTACTTTCGTCAATCATGATATGATATTGAAAAACATCAGTAATTTCTTCATTGGGAAAACAAACGAACCCGAACCGAACCAAAATTTTTTATAACGAACCGAACCGAACCCGAACCAAAAATCGGGAAAACGAACGAACCCGAACCGAGAATTACCGGTTCGTAGACACCTTTATCATCAATATTGTAGCATGTGGAGAGCAACGACAAAAATACAACTGAATGCTATGCACAATCAGATGCAACTAAAAGTAGTAGTAGTACTCCATATGAACAGCTTAGAGGAAAAACGTTACGTAGAAAAGTTGAGCGGAAAAATATTCAAGAGCTAACTGAAATTTTCAGTCCAGAATACCGACAAAACATTATGAAACATGGCTACAAATTATAAAGTCGTCATATCCAAAGGGAGTGGAGATGCCAACGTCGAGAATTGTTGTTTGTGATTTACATTTTGATAAAAAGGATATAATAAAAATAGGGGAACGAACAATTATAGCCAAAAATGCATTGCCAACGGTTTCGTAAGTTTTTTATACTCCTTATCAAAAACATCTCTATTGACCATTTTTAATAGTATTAATTCTATTATTTCATAATTTCATTATTCATAGGATAATTGCACATGACCAAATTACTGGTAATTTTGGTTGCTCTGGGTTGGCAGTCTCAGATAAAAATATATGTATCGCTCCAGAAAGCACAGAAAACATAGAAAATATTTCGATGATATTTTCTCATTTATATATTGAGGAAGGAAATAATGAGTAAGTTAAAAAAAAATATAGAAACAGTGCAATGTCTAATTTCTTTTTATTTAATTGTTGTTATATTAATTTTATAGTGATAATGGGGATACAATAAATATACCAATCAGTGTTTATAAAAAACTTCTTGATGATTCAGTTAATTGGTAGAAAGCAAAAATAACTATCAAACGCATTACTAAAAAACTACGACAAAATACAGATGATCTCAAAAAGTTGAGAAAATGTAAATGTAGTAATAAATCTGAAGTAGGCATACCCATTTTTTCAAATAATATAAATTACCTTAATGTTAAAATTAAATTTCAAATATATATAATAAATATATATTGTTTAAAATTCTATTTTCAGGAGACGAATTTTTCTAAAGAAATATTAAATTGTTTAGAAAATGGAAGACCCGACAAACAATATTCTGAAAACGTAAGACAATCAACAGAAAATTGAAACAGTAGTTGCGGCTAAAATTATTTTTCACTTTTTGGACATAAAAAATAGAAAAAGTTAAAAAAATTTGAAAAAATCAAAGAAACATTTCATGAATATTTCTGCGATAAATGTGTAATAAATCAATACAAATTCTGTGAAAAAAATCAAAACGAAATATTTTCATTTAATGTGTTTTTTTCGAAAAATGTGTTTGCGGCTAAAATTATTTTTGCCAGTGTATATTTGAAGTTGATTTACATTATCCACCTGAAATTCATGATGAACAAAATGATTTTCCATTTTGTCCAGAGAAACGAATCATACCCGGTATAACAAAGAATGAAAGAATAAAAAAGTTAATGCTTACATTCTATGATAAAGAAAAATATATTATTCATTTTCATATGTTGAAGCTAGCTCTCGCGCACGGAGTTGTATTAAAAAAAGTTCATCGTGTGCTTCAATTCAGACAAACTGCATGGTTAAAACCATATATTGACTTGAATACCGACAAACGTACTTTGGCAAATAACGAATTCGAAAAATCGTTCTATAAATTAATGAATAATGCAGTATATGGTAAAACAATGGAAAATCTACGATTGCGTTCTGATATAAGGTTAGTAAATAAATGGGATGGACGGGTAGGTGGTCGAAGTCTAATCGCTCATCCTAATTTCAAAAAATGCAAAGTGTTTGATGAAAATTTAGCTGCTATCGAGATGCATAAATCACATATACTCATGAACAAACCTGTTATTGTAGGAATGTGTATTTTAGAAATATCGAAAGTGCTCATGTATTCATTCTTGTATGATTATTTGAAACCGAAATACGGACAAAATATACAAGTAACATATACAGATACGGATGCGTTCATACTTGAAATTAAAACAAGAGATGTATACGCAGACATTCGCAACGAAACTTTCATGTTTGACACATCAGATTATCCAGAGAATAATATTTATGGAATTAAGCGTTGTAACAATAAAGTACTAGGTAAATTCAAAGATGAATTCGCAGGTGAAGTCGTAATGGATATGGTTGGTTTACGATCGAAATGCTACGCATTACGAACGCTAGGTGGAATTGAAAAAATGAAAAAAGCAAAAGGTGTTAAAAAGAATGTGTTGAAAAATAAAGTCACATTCAATGATTACTACAATTGTATCAAGAATAAATGTATTGAAGTGAGAAAACAAGTCCATTTGATGACAAACGATATATAATTAAACCAGATGGAATTGAAACACTTGCTTGGGGGCATTACAAATTAAATTCAGAGAAAAATGGAATAGAAAATATGAAATAAAATAAAATTAAATAATCTTTTTTGTTATCTTTTGTCTATAATAATATTTTCAAATTTTATTGAAATAAAAAATTTTTTAATACACATATTATATATATTTTTCATTTATTATAATACATTCATGCATACTGTGTGTATTATTTACTTATTATCTTAAATAAAAAAAAAACAATTTTTTGAAGCATTGTTTCCGTCCTTTGTTTTCTTAACTCAAATCGATATCTATCTGCAGCTATTCTCATCCAATCATTTTTTTCGTCCTTCATGATATGCGAATGTCCATACACACATATTCAATACTCTGATGTTGGAATCAAAACTAACACTTTTTTTCTTCATTTTTTTTTTCTTCATTTTTTTTTTCTTTCATATTACTCCAATCAAAATAAATAAGGTCGCCTTTATAACAATTATCTAGTAAATATTCAACACCATTTCTCTTATAATACTCAATAAATGTGAGTAAATCTTCTTCAGTTAACTTATATTTGCATTAATTATTGTGTTGGTAAAAAATTAGCAAATTTCGAACCAAATCAGCAACGATTTTAATGATATGCTTAGATCAATTGATGAAAGAATTTTTCTAGAGTTGTAGCATATAATTTAATTTATAATTTGATAGAAATCACACTTCAGTGATTGCAAATTTGTCAGCCAATAGCTTAGGCGAACTTTCAGATTCACACAAAAATACTGACCTGTATAACATATAATTGAGTACACAGTGCAAATTTATCATTGATTATCGTCTTGCACTTGAAAAAATTACGTTCCACGAACTGCAAGAGCGGAACAAACATAGGCAGGAAGATGGGAGTTGATGGGTTGATTAACCTTCCCTGGGGTCTAATTTGCTTTACAACTTTACAAAATTGAGAAAATGTTCATACATTTTCATTAACCCCTATTCAAATTCGACTGACCCACCGACCATAGACACATCTAATTATTATCAATATACGACCTAAAAAATCAATAAAAAGATTCACTTATCGAAATTATTTATAATTTTATAACGTCGATTTGTCTAAATATCTTCTGATTTCCTAATAAAAAATTGTTTCGTATCATTACCAGAGCTCAAATAGGATTGAATTATAATTCTGCTTCAAATGCCCAATATTTTACAACCAAATTTTAGTTGGAGCATTCATAAAATATATAGAAAATATTTACGGAAGTTGTCGTTTTTATGAATTTTTAAATTGTTGATTTGACTTTTTCCACTTTCCTTTACAACCATTTAAAATTTTATTATTCATAAGAAATAATTAATGCCAATTTATCAAATTTCTTATTTTTATTTTAAATAAATAAATTTATATTCCAGCAGAAAATTTTCGTATTTTTTACAGTAGCAATGTTATTAATTTACCAATTATTGAACTCTTGACACATGAACAATTGGACATACTTCAATAGAATTTTAGGAAAAGTGTGCTTTAAACCCTTTATAAATCTAATGAAATTTCTACTGCCACTCCCTCCTTCCTTACTTACGCTGAATTTCTGCATGTTTATGAGAACAAACTCTAAGTATTAGAGTATAACTATTATTTATCATTTATTTTTACGCCAAACTCTGACTTCCAGTAAGTTAAATAACAATATAACGAAAAGTTATTTTTTTTTTATTATAGTGAACAATTATTATTTGTTGTTGGAAGAATACTTATTTTTCCATTTTATGTTATTTAAAGCGGTAATGTTATACTTTAAAAAAAATCAAGGTATTGTGTAGAATAGAGTTGGTTTCAATTCCACAAACTCAACGAAGAGTTTATTAAAAAAAATTTATGCTGGATTGTTGTTGTCAATATTGTTTGCATTAAAGTTGCCGTTGCCGTTATTGTTGGTGTTGACATTTCGGGTGGCTTTTTTCTTCATACCACGGTAAAAGTCTTTGTATAATACATAAAGTATTTCGAACACCCGCAGTCCAATCAAAATATAAATAAGAAAATGTCCTTCCTTCCACAATTTTGATATGCTGTTCAACAATGACGTTATTATTAACTTGTCCCGAAGAATTAATATCCGTTTGTGCTTTCGATTCTTTGCTTCCCATTTTGATTTAATAATGTGCAAATATCTCCAAAAATGAGGCACTTCTCACGAAAATATGTATATATTAAAACAATGGCTTTTTTCTTATTGTTTAACTCTTTATTGTACACAATATTATGTAATTTTACTGAACAGTGAAACTGATGTAACTTGGATGAGAGCAAGTTATTAAATGATATACCTAACAACAAAATTTATTGTGAATTGGAAATTTATTGTGGTACAAAATATCATAATTTGTTAGATAATCATATAATTTGTGGACGAACAGACTAAACATAATTAATCAATGACGGATAAGCGTTTGCGTGATTTATCTTTTCTGGCTTTTGAAAAGAAAAGAATCAATACTATAGAAGAAGATAAAATAATCAGATAGTTTTTATAGAAAAAAAAAAGGAGAATTCAACTGTTTTAAGAACTTATTTCATTGTATTAAATTCGGAATACACTTAATTACTTCAATAAATATGCTTTACTGTAAAGCTTAATTTGAAAAATCAAATTTTGTGTGTATTTTTTATCAACTCCAGACCGAAAAATATTTTTTACTTTGAGCCCACTCAAAGAATTGCTGAGCCCACCCTCATGTGAAATCCTGGTTACGGGCCTGCATCATATATTTTTTTGTTTCATTGTTTACTATTGTATTTTCAAGAAAACAAAACATTTCAACGCAATTCAATAAAAGTAGTAATTGAAATCATTTATTTGTTGCAATTAGATGTGGAATATGATTATTTGGGCGTTTGTTTATGTGAGACAACAATCCGTCGCAATTGAAGGAAAGAAAAATTAAAATAAAGATAAAAATAACATTCAACAACTACAACAATCATTATCATCACAAATTGATACAGCGTCGAACGTGCACAATTCAATTGCAATAAACAACACAATGCGATGCTATATGTTAGTGTTTTTTTTTTATTTGAATAATTCAAGTAAAAAAAAAAATAAAATCAACTAATAAAATATTTTTTGTGTGATCAAGGGAACTTTCTTCATTTGTTATGATTATGATTATTATCACTTGTGCATGCAAAAGGTGCAATTTTCGTTGGTGTTGGGGTTTTTTTTTTCATTGTTTCTTTATTTTCTCTCCATTTTTGATTTCATTGCATCAGTGAAAATGGTTTACAAACATGAAATATCTATATCTAACCGTCACATGTAAACACACACACGCACACACACACACACACACACACACACACACACACACACACACACACACATTCTCGTTCATCCTCTTCGCCTATTATTTCTGAAAAAAATAAACAGAAATAAATGAATAAATATAAGTATAGAACATTTGATAAATGAAAAAAATGAAACGAACCAAAGAATTTTCATCACACTCTCTAATTACATACTTAGAAAGGAAAAATAACGAAAATCCAAATAAATTAAAATGTGAACAATGAAATAAGTGCAAATGAAAATGAAAAAAATGTACAAAAATGAGAAAAATTACATTTCGATTCCAGAATTACCTTGCTTCAGTCCCGTTGGCATCAAAATTGAAATGAGTGCAAAATTTGGACAATAACAACGTGATACGGCTTACTTCTTGTCTGATATCTCGTAAGCCTTTCCAATGTGGCATTCGTTGTATGTTTTTACATGTGAAGAGCTTTGATTTCAAGACATTGACGCCACCTATAAGATTTATCAATGTACGCTGACTATACCAACGGAAACGGCAAAAAGATACGATTTGACGTTTGCATTCCGTAATGGTGTATGTGCAATTCAGTTTATATGTGATAGAGATCGCTTACAATGTAACGCCGAACGACTTATGCCTTAGTAAATTAATCAATCGTTGATGTACTTGCACACGGCTTAAAAATCCACTGTGTGAACATTCACAATTTTGTTTGATATTCATTTAAATTCATACCGTACTCGTAGAGATGGCGTAAGCAATGCGAATTTCTTTTCTAAAGCGACTTCGGCCTTTCTCCAAACTAATCACTCTCTCCATAAGATTAGGTGGTGGAAAATCTGAATTTGTTGATGTACTTGCTAAGGCACTTATGGACTAAGGGAATTTATCAAATCAGATGTGTTGCAGATATTGCAGATTGTTTGGATTTGCAGCGGATATTCTTCGTGATCATAGAGTGAATATCCGCGCTATCTGCTAAAAATCCGCAAATATTCGTAGGCAACACTCAATATTTGATGTTCTAGTGCTAGAAAATTTGAGCAGATTTTTTGCAGATTTCTACGGATATTTATTCGATAAATTCCCCTAGCTTATGGATGTGCCAGAATCAGGTTTTACAGGTGTCATTTTAATCTAGAAAAATCAATATAAGTGATTATATTTTCATGATTGCAATTTACCATCATAAACCACAATATAAAAAAAAATCTTCACATGATCACGGAAAGTATTACAATCTTCAGGTAGGTCAAATATAATGAAATGTGTTTCACGATTAGTTGATGTCCATTCAAAGCAGTTTTGATTATGAGTCTCGCCGTTAGCTTCACCAAATTTATAGTTTTCAACCTCTTCGATGACAATATTCCGAATTAAATTTTCGGCTGTGAATTTTTACTTTCAGTTTTTTTATAAACCCTTGCTCTTTGAATTTTAAACTTGCTGTTGTATCCAAAGCACAGTACGTCACTTTCATTCCTGGATCTGTTTTAAAAAACCTTAGAAAATTCATTTTATTGTTATAATATTCTGATTTGCTGATTTCGTGCTATATTTGTGTTGAGTATGAATCAATGAAATGTTAAAGTGACAGTTCACGCAGTATGGATTACAGTGGGATTTTATAAGTTCGAAAGGAAATTTCAATCGGATTTTTACTTTAGTCGAATTTCAAGAGTTTTTTTTTTATTTTTCGTTATAAATCATGATTTGTTAAGAGAACGCGCGTTTTTATCACCAAAAAATGCAAATGTTAATGAAATAAATTTTCAAATTCAACAGAAATTGCCAGGTGACTTGGTATCATACAAATGAATATTTTTTTATATATTTGTATATGCAATTCAGTGGAAAGGTTTGAAATTCGTTTCAAAGTGAAATATTCGCAGAAAATTCGCAAATTTTGTCAATATATTGGTTGTATGCATTAATAACCGCGTATTTGTTACTAACTTCATATCTATTCATATGTCATATATTTTGACATTGACAGCTATTGTATGTTAAAGAGCGTCAAAAAATCTAATAAATTCCGTCTGTCAAAATTTGAAGATGAAGAATTGGAGGCATTACTCGATGAAGATTGCTGTCAAACTCAAGAAGAACTTGCAGAATCATTGGGCGTTGATCAATCAACCATTTCCAGGCGTTTGAAAGCAGCAGGTTACATTCAAAAGCAAGGAAATTGGGTGCCACACGAATTGAAAAAAGAGACGTTGAAAGACGATTTTGCATGTCGGAAATGCTGCTCGCTCGCCACAAAAAGAAGTCGTTTCTGTATCGAATTGTCACTCGCGACGAAAAGTGGATCTATTACGATAATCCCAAGAGAAAAAAATCGTATTGCAAGCGCGACCAACGTGCAAAATCAAGGGCCAAGCCAAATATTCACGCTGCCAAGGTAATGTATATGCATCAGTAATAATTCGAAAAGAAATGTTGAATTTGTTCGAGTTCAAAACCCCTAGGCCCAGAGTATTTTTAGATATTTTTTCGTTTTTCATAATTATTTTTCGCTTTTCTGAAAAATCGATTTTGAGGTTTTAACCTAACATTTCAACACGTACATTTATGGGAAAGTCACAAACCGATTCACCAACCAAGTCTACGACAAATAAAATCACACAAACAATTGAGAAAAAACCGGATAATATGTCAACATCAATTTTATCAACAATCGAAAAGATGAAAGGACGTGAAAATTATTCCAGTTGGAAATTTTCTATTGAGAATTACTTGGCATTGGAAGATTTATCAAATTGTTTAACCGGAACAGAAACTGATACAAAGAAAAATGCTAAAGCAAAGGCAGCGTTGATTTTGAGTTTAGACAAATCAAATTATGTACATGTAAAATCAGCCAAAGAAAGAAGTTTGGGATACTTTGAAAATAACTTTTGAGAACTCAGGTGGCGTTCGTAAGGTGACTTTGATGGGTAAAATCGTTAACACAAAATTAGACGAATGTGAATCGATGGAAATGTATGTAAGCGAAATAATTGGTACAGCACAAAAGATTTCAGAAATTGGTTTTGAGGTCAATAGAAGGCTTGCAATATTTTTGTTGAGCGGATTGAATGATGATTATCAACCGATGATCATGGCTATGGAAAATTGTACGATGAAATTGTCAAGTGATGCGGTGAAAACCAAAATTTGTGTATACAAACTTGTGTTCACTTTGACTGATGGATTTTACTAGATTTTTTAATGCTCTTTAAGGTAGAATAGATGTCACTGTCAAAATATATGACGGTTGAATAAATATGAAGTTAGTAACAAATGCGACAGTTTCAATACACACTACCAATAACATGAATTATTTTCATTGGCCTTCATAAATTGAAAATGTCAATGCTCGAAAAGCATCATATCTTTTTTTATCGTTTCCTACCCGATATTCATAAATACCTGAAAACACAAAGAATAATTATTTTCGATTTTACTTCAAACCCTATTTTGAAAGAATATACATGTTAAAATATTTTCATGAATTGAAAATTATCTCAAATTACTTTTTGCTAATTTCAATTTTGCGCGTTGAAGATGTTTCAACGACTTTTTCTTTGAGCACTCGATCAGTTCTTTTTTTTGAAAAATTCCTTCAAACAAATGACGAATGAATTCTGCGTCAAAATCTTTTGATGTTTTCGGATAGGATGAATTCATTTTCTTCAATAAAACGACCAAGTTCAAACTTAATTTTACCTCATGATCAAGATAAAGTCGGTCTCCTTTATCCTGTGCGAGAGAGAAATATTAAAAAATGATAATCAAATCATAACCAGACATGGAATTTCAAACTAACATTTGTTATAAAGTACAATTTTGGTGCAAATTGATTGTCGATCTCGTAATGACGAGTATTCACTGGATTTGTGTACTCCTCATAATCATCTAACGATGAGTCACTATCGCTTATTATTTGGTCGCCGAAGCGCAGTGATAATTTTGATAATGCACCACGCATAGTACGGTTTTCTTCTTTAACTTTCAAAAATAATTCCATTCTCACAGTATCATTCAAACTGGAAACAGCCACAGATTGATCTGCTTGCTCATCTTCAATAACACCATCGTTTACGTGATTATTGTTAGTCTGTTAATTGAATGGCAAATCAAAATTTTTTATTAGAAAAATTTTAAATTTACTGAATATAATATTTAAGAAATACATACGGCAGCAAGACATCCTATGCACTGATGTATTGATATTTTCACCATTTACAAATGTTTCGTCATCATTTTGAACACTAGAGACATACAATGATTGATCTCCTTGTTCATATTCAATAACATCATCGTTCACGTGATTATTTTGAGTCTGTTAAATGATTAAGAATCAAAAATTTTTATTAGAAAAATCAAAAATTTCCTGATTATAAAATGGCCATCATCGTTCACGTGACTATTTTCAACCTATTTTTTGGCAATTCAAAACTTTTTATTAGAAAAATCTTAAATTTACTAATTATAAAATTAAAAAATATTACTTACGTTAACCTGATTTTCTGCAACATGTGCATTAAAAATAATACCGTCATCATTATGACCACCACCATCCTCGTTCACGTTACCTTCATCCGAGTCAGATAGATCAATGTATTCGACAGGTTCTGTCGGTTTGTAATCAAATTTTGCACTGGTTGCATAGTTTAAAACTGGTGCAACTATTCTTTTTTTCCGAATATATTTGTTTGCTGCATCTTCTGTTGGGAATGCAGCACACACGAACCCATCGTAACAAAGGGTTTTTTTTTTTATTTATATAGTAGCCTTTGTCGATTTCAAAATTTGGTTCAGAATCACGATTTAACGAAAAAAAACACGGTACTTTCCTTACCAACTGTTGGATTTTGAATCCAACTTTTATTGAGAGCAACGTATTGCTTGCTCTTTAAATATATAACGAAATAGTCCATGATAAATTTATCAAAAAATTAAATTTAAATTTGAAATTTGATATAAAGAGTTTCAATTCAATATCTTTGTCGATGATATAGTTTTGATTTCAAATGCTTTACTGCGCGCAAAGTTTGACAGTATAAACAAGAATTGCGCGGCGCTGCGTGCAATACATTTCTTTGTGTTTGTGTTAATGATTGTTCTCAATAACATCATCGTCAATCAAGTTTTAGCAAAATTGCGTTTTGGGTGAAATTGGCGCCACTAGTATGCTTCGTGTTCATTTGTACTGAAACGTCATCATCTTGCGAGCAGCTAACAACGAGTTGATGAAAGTCGAATGCAATGGAACAGTTAATTTTAGTGCAGATGTCGATGGGAGCCGGAATGATATACTTATTCATAATGTACTGTGTGTACCTGAACTGACGACAAATCTACTCTCGGTGAGTGAACTTACTAAAAAGGGAAAAATTGTTTCTTTTTCATCAACAGGTTGTGTGGTTAACGATTCAGAAGGAAAAGTTCTAGCAAAGGCAGATTTAGTCAATGGATTGTATCGCTTAATTGGGTCAAGTGGTACGGCTTTTGCAGCAATGAGAACAACTGAGTCGATGGAAATTTGGCATCGTAGATTGGCACCTGAACATTTCATCCGTTCGCCTAACACCATCAATTTTTGGGAAGCTCATTCTATGATGATCTCGAAAATATTCCCCCGGTGCAACACATTTTTGACAGCCATATTTGTGATTATAGCTCACAGTACCTTTAATTAAATATATACATTTGATATATCAAGAGAAGATTATTAAATATTTTCTACTTGTTTATGTCTTTCTTTCACAATCATATTGCTGATATATTATAATTGCCCACCTTTCACAAAAGATCTTGCAGGCGTATCTGATAGACACCTTTCAAAGTGGACTTTGATGATATTTTCATAAATCATGAAGCCGCATGCCAGGTCATTTTTTAATTCCGATAATAAAGGCTTCAAGTAATCATTCAACGGTGGCTTGTTCTCACCACACCATATTCCAATAATTATTGGATCGAACTTTGGGAACTCTAAAAGAGCAATTGGAAATTGAAATTTTCAACAATGTTTTAATACTCGGAAATTTCCAACTCAAGTTAAATATATATAATTATATATGTCGGGCTGAGAGTAAAAACGGTTATAGTGATCTTGCCTCCTGCTCACTCTCACAGATATATCCATAAGCGTGAGCAGGAGGTAAGCAGTAACTTTAACCGTTTTTACTCTCAGCCCGACATATATAACAAAAAAAAAGAAAACAGTTCATGAAAAAAGCATTAACAAATTTTTTTGGCAATCGGTTACTCAATTTTGTCCATGACTGTATATACAGTCAATTTTGTCCATGACTGTATATACAGTTATAGCTGTCCAATTGATACAAAAGCAATAATGATACTTCATACTTCATATCGAATTTCGAAGTATTAAGATGAACATCGAATCTTATGACTCAATATGAACTTGGTATGAAGATACAGTGGAACCTCGATTATCCGTCAGGCACGGGGCCAACATCTTGACGGATAATCGAAAAGACGGTTAAGCGAAATCGCATAAATTTCGATTTTTATATCCTAAATTCTTAATTTTTTTTCTTGTCAATACAATAAATATTATGTGGTGTATACAAAAATGCTCACAAATGCACAGAACTATTTTGAACGCCGAAGAAAGAACAAGTTTTTTTTCAAAATGGCCACACAATTGAAAGCAATTCACAAGCAGACACTGAAAGTTTTAGATAGTGATGATTTTGATAGTGAATCTTCTGAATCAACGGAAAATACAATTTTAGAATTTGACGAAGACGAAATGTTAACATACCATTTCATTACCATTTCAATACTAGTACTACTGCGAAAATGAAAAAAAAAAAAAAATTTGTGGTATATCAAATGAAAACTGCATTTCAAAGGAGAAAAAATCTTTCGATCGATTTTTCACCCTTTTCCGATCGGAAAATGGAAAAAATAAATGGATTTTACCCTATGGCGAACAAAGTTTTGAGACCTATTTATAGAAGTGTCACTTGCCCAGGCTGATCCATGGATTCTCAGGATTTGGCCTGAATTCCAGAAGTTCCTGTATGGAATTTCATATAAACATTAGTGTGCATAATTTTATGTGTATTTTTATATGAAATTTCAAAAAAAAATTTCATTTTCGCAGTAGTACTGGTATTGAAATGGTATGTTAATATCTTCATACCAAGTTCATACTGAGTAATAAGATTCATCTCAAAAGAATGTTAGTATCATACATTCGGTTTTGCTATTTTTTGGGCAACCTGAGCAGCTCAGTTGGCTAGCATCAGTTGCCTAATGGTCGCACAAACAACGTTTCTCACTGCATTGTGAATGCGAGCGTCGAACGCAAGGATACTTATGTGCTGTGATGTTTTTTGTGCGACCGTTAGGCAACTGACGCTAGCCAACTGAGCTGCTCGGTTGCTAAAAAATAGCAAAACCGAATGTATGGTTAGTATCGATATGAAGATACTAAAATGATGATAACATAATAAGAAAAGCACAGCTATATATACAGTCAATTTTGTCCATAACTGTATATACAGTCAATTTTGTTCATGACTATATATACATATTTATATAAATATATTCACCAATGATCGTTGCCAAAATTGGCCAAAAACACAGCTTGGATGAGTCAAACAACGGCATTCCATCGAAATTAAATTCCAAGTGTAACACTAGATCACGGTCCAGTTTACCAAATAATGGTTGCAAGCACTTTTTAATACCGTAATACCACATTTTTCCCGCGCCCAAATTACTAATTTCTACCACTGAAGGTGTTCCCACTAAAGTTCTTCGATCTTTTAGTAGACCTTTATTATTTCCTTATCTGTTTTTTTTATCTTTCTTTTTTTTAAGAATATGTTGTTACATTATTTAATTCCAATTTAATTTCACTTTCATATTTCTCTAATAAATTCTTCTTTTTTCTATACTTTGCAATGCGCTTGCGAGTTTTAGCGGCTTTTGAACTGAAATTTTTCATTTTACCCATGTAAACAATTGCTATACATATAGCTGTATCTAGATGATATATCGTACTGAATGCATTCAAGACATATATTGAAATTTCAAAATGAAATGCTTAAGCATATACCGGCATACACACATAGAAATAACTGTCAGTGTTTATGTATTAGTGATTCTTATTTGTGAATCTGAAACAGAATTCTTTTCACCACTACAAAAATTTTTTTTCGTGAAAACGAATTTTGGTTATGTTAATATTGAACATCATAAAAAGCGCTAAATGATTCAAATCATATTTTCAGGTACAATACTGTGGCTTCGCTATCCAATATATAATCAGTCCTTCAGAACTTTGGGATGTGTGATTTTTTCAACTGACTGAAAGTTTTGTCGGTCATCGGGACAAACATCACCCATAACAAGTCCATGCTTATCTTTTGAAAAATTATTGATTAATATTTTCAGATACATTTACAATCTTATTTCCCATGGGTAATAAAATTCCAGACTTCAAAATACGATTACGAAACTTTGCTGCTTTGTGCACAATATCCTGAATGTAAAATTGTAATTTTTTTTCATTAACTTGGAATAACAAATCTTCATCGGTTTTTGATTTGCAGATACTTGGTGTTTTATATCTCATGCATTTCAATGGGCGAGCATCACCGTCCGATGAAAATTCAAATGCTGTTATACCAAATCTGTATAGAAATTCATTATAATTTACTCAATCATAATAATATAATTTTTGTACTGTAAATAAAAATAATAAAAATACTCATTGTACTCACTTCTGCAAAGATTGCACTGTATATTCCCATCTGTTCAAAACATTTTCTGACGTAAATCTGTTGCTCGTGCCAAACATTTGTTAAATGAATGCCGGCACTCCTTCGGCCAATGGCTGAGCCAAGACTAAATATGTAGACTTGTGTTGCTTTTTCATACTCTAAAAATCGTTTAATCTCTTTAGCAGAATTTGCCATATACACTGCCGTCAGAAAGTTTGGGTACGAAGCATGTTTTTCATACAAATTGACGTTTTTTGGTACTCAAAAAAAATATGAAGATGGCATTTTTTCTCTCAATTTCTTCAGAAGTATTTAAGTTCATTCTAAGATCTCCATTTTCTTCTCAGATTAGACATTTTTATCGTGACTCCTTTACGGACTTTTAAAGGCCCGGAAAATGTCAAAAATTTGTATGAAAAATATGCTTCGTACCCAAACTTTCTGACGGCAGTGTATATGAATGGCACTGGAATGCCCGTTTTAGCGTCGATAGGTAACACAAGTCCGACAAATTGATTTGTTTCTGGATCATGTTCAATTCTTGTAACAATACCAGTAGTGTAAAAACACGGCTTCCAGGAACTCTCACAATGTATTTTATATGGAGAGCTGCTAAAATCCATGTTAGTTCCTTTCTTCGCCACCAGTGGCGCTGCAAGCTAAGACTTTTATTCCACACAGCAAAATTATTTCTAAGTATTCATGATTAATTTTGTTATAAATAGTGAATAAATACTGAAAAATTCGAATTTATTTATAAGTATTCGAAAAAAATATAAAATATTTAAAAAAGTTGCAAAAAAATTGAAAACACTTGAAAACTATTTCAAGTAATTTTGAGTAGTTTTGACCATAAAAAGTGAATTAATGTTAAAATATTCGAAAAATATTCGAAAAATTATCCGTTTTAAATTTAAATTTATGAACTTTCAATTTCAAAAGTTCTTTTTTTTTTGAAGGCAACCGTCGAAAATTTAATGAGCAAGCTGGAAGAGATCTTCGTAGTAAAACCGGATTATCAACAAATATTCCACGGTGAAGTGAAAATTCATTTGATTTTAGGCAATCCGCTTTTGCCTGAAATCGGCGTTCAAAATGGAAACACGCTCATATTAGTAAGTTTTTAGAATTTTTTGTTTGACTAATTGAGTTTATTTATTTTTTGTCGTTTTTTTAGGCAAATTTTTAACTCATTGCCATTTTTATTATCATTAACTGATATGAATTTAATGAAAATTTTTTAGAAACATTTGATGTTAGACGAATGGGTTGTATTCAAAGAAAACATCGAAAATATTAAGAAATTTAATGAAAAAAAGAAAAACGTCAAGAAATTCGTCGATGTGGAACTTAAAAGCATAGATAGACTACGCGAAGCCAGTTTTTTCCGCTTATATCCAAAATTCGGAATTGAAACGACACTATTCATAAGAGAATTCGCTCATTATATGGACACAGACAAAGAATATATGAAGTCAGCCGCTGTATTGTATTTTCTGCAATTTTATGGCAACAATGCGGAGAATCCTGAATTCGAAGTAAAATATGAGGAAAAATCAAACCCTGGCGCTCAAGTAAGCAGTAATAAATAAGTGTATTTTTAGCTTCAATTTTTTTTTGCAAATCTTATTAATAACACGCACAGAAAAAAAATTTATGCACTATTCACAACCGTACGTTGTAATTGTCAAAATTCCAACATTTTTTGTATGGAGGTTGTGAATACTCCGTTTTTTTCCAACCATTGTGAATTACAACATTTGTTGGACAATTCACAACCTTCATACAGAAAATGTTGGAATTTTGGCAATTACAACGTACGGTTGTGAATAGTGCATAATTTTTTTTCTGTGTGCGTTTATAGGGCGGCTTGATGTGTTCTGTATTGAAAAAGGGTCAATTGGTTAAGAATTACCATATCAAGTCACATTTGGGAGCTTCGATGAGATCACCAAATCACGACAAAGTCGATCTTCGTGAATTATTTGTGTACAAGCTACTGATGATTATGAAAGTTGGCCCAAATGTACACTTCATAAAAAATACTTACCACTCGATGTTTGGTCTCTACATTGCCACAGAAGATGGTAGGTTTTTGTTTTCATTTTTTAGTTTTCTATTTCCAAATAATTATAAAATAAAATTTACAATTTACAATTTAGTTTGCGGATTCCGGCAAGCAAATGTTGAAAGGCCAAGCGTGAGAGAATAGTTGAAGCTTGAATTGCTATCATACATTCTTTATCTAACGGACCTCCATTCTGCGAATTATGGCGTCGATGAGAAAGGCTACCTTTGCATTGTCGACTTTCAGGTATTGGTGAACTTGTTTTTCTCACTTTTAATTGCCAAAATAATAGAAAATATCTAATTGATCGTTCGAAATAAAAAAAATACCTCCATTTAATTCATTAATTTTCTCTATAGCTGGAACGCAAATATGCGAAAAAATATTTGTCTGCTAAAAATATCAAAGAAATTGAAGAAGATATCAAGCAGTGGAATCTCCAAACATCTTTAGAGAAAGCTGATCAAGCTATTGATGTTCAAAGGGGAAACATAAGTAGTAGAAATATTATGCGAAGTGGTACCGATGACTATAAAAACTACTTTAATCAAATCAAAGAAAATATTGAACATGTTCTTGAAATTGTTGAAGAAGTTCCGGAAAAAAAGCCCGTTTTAAAATGCCATAGACTTGTAAACAATGAAAATTAACTTCAAAATACAAATGTCATTGACACAGCGACGTTGACAGCTGATGTCAAAAATTCAAATTTTGATCGTTCATATACATTATAAATTACGTAAAAAACGTTTTTTAATCGACTTTCCTTTTGAAAAAAATCGTTTTTTCTTGAAAAAAAATAAAAATATTGATATTTTTCATCAATTTTTCAAAATTTTTATAAAAACTATCATTGGAATTTACATTTAAGTCAATTTACTAATAGTTTTGAGTAGAATAAGAGCAAATGAAAAAAAAATAAAGTTAAAAATTGAAAAAAAGATAAAAATTCATGATTTTTTTCATATAGTACCACTATTTTTAGACTTTGGACGATTTCCGCGGCCATCAAACGTCATAGGCAATGGAACAAAAATCATACACACACACATACACACACACACACACACACACACACATGATTTCAATTTTTTGATTTCTGCAGAGAAAAAAAAGAAAGAATGAGAGTAAAAAACAAGCATGGACAATAGGGAAGCTTCTTTTACTGTTGTTTTTTTTTTTGTCTTCTGGACAAGTTATTAATCTTGAACTCGATAAAACATAGTATGCATTGATAAACGGAAACTCCCCATTTTATCTGCTTTCACACGTTCTCTCTCTCTCTCTGACGTTCATGAAAATAGTTCGATTTGAGGTTCGATTTCATGAAAATAGTTCGATTTAAGGTTCGATTTTATAAAAATAGTTCGATTTGAGGTTCGATTTCATGAAAATAGTTCGATTTGAGGTTCAGTTTCATGAAAAAAGTTCGACTTAAGGTTCGATTTTATAAAAATAGTTCGATTTAAGGTTCGATTTCATGAAAATACGTACAGATGTGCCAAATCGATATGTTAATAAAAATGTTATTATCATAATAATTTATTAGCTTGTTATTATTTATTAGAATCGATCTTAATAAGCGTATTATGATGGTTAGTATTTATTAAGATCGATCTTAATAACGTTATTAACATGTTTATTATTTATTATAATAACGAAGTTAATAAACGCCATTTGCAATTTTGCGGAAGATTTTTGCAAATAAGTCATTAAAGCGTATGAGTAAAAGCAAGATAGCATGTGATCGAAATTTACCATAGTGATTTGAGCGATAAAAAATGCGCATCTTATCAAATCGAACATACCAGATGAAATGGCATGTAAAATACTACACCAGAATAGAAAAAAAATTTTTTTGATTTTTTTTCGATTTTCAGCGATTTTCAATTAGTCGCAATAGAAGGTTATATGAAAACTGTATGACTCAGTTTCATGAAATCATTTGAAGCCGGTTAGGATTGTGTTGTCGGTTAGGATTGTGTTGTCAAAATTTTTAATGATAAGGTAAAAATTTCTTAACGGTTAATAAATTTATGACTTATCCCGATTATTTTCTTCAAATCTATTTATCATAAAATGTCCCCATTTTTTCACCAATCAAAAAAATTCTTTTCTATAAGTGTTTGTTTTTTTTACTTTCTCTAATAACATCATAGTTACTCCTTAGTGTTCCTTTTTTTCCGCTTGGAATAAATACATTGACCTTATCAATATTTTGGGGATGCATGCAAGTGTATCTATGCGATCAGGCCGGAGTAGATACCTACCGCTTATCGTCAGCTGGGTTGAGTGCAATTTTCTCTTGCTGTATCGTGTACACATTATGCATTACCGATCGAATAGCATTCTGCTTTTGAATCATAGTACAAGATCTTGAGTCAAGCCAAATAAACCAAATGTAATGCTAAATATGCACTGAACATACATAAAAATGTAATGCTAAATGTAATACAAAATATGTAAAAAATGTATTTCGTAATGACCTAAAGACAACCGTTCCAAAATTCACACATTTTGTGCACAATTTTTTAGTAATTATTTTACCAATAAGACGTACTTCTGAGCATAGATTTCACACATTTATGGCCCATATTATTTTCTCCATATCCAAATGGATTTCATTAAATATCTGTGTATATACTGTGCATATTCTGTGTATATAACAAGGGGGAAATCACTCTGAAAAAGTAATTTTCAAAATTACTTCCACAATTACTGTTTTAGTAAAAATTAGTTTTGCTATTACTTTTTTTGTTGCGATTACTTTTTATTTGGTATATAATGTGCAAAGGATAAGAAATTTGTTTTTATTTTCTCAGTATAACTTTTATTTAATTATTTATTAACATTAAATCGCGTAATCATATTTTAAGAGAAATCAGCTGAGATTGAATGTTGATAAAACTATCATGATTTCTGTTCATCGAAGCTCATTCAAATTTGATTTTAATAACATTATTGAGGATGCAGTAATTGAGAGAGTACATGTTATTAGAGAGTTTGGAATTATTCTTGATGAAAATTTATATTTTAAGGCCTATGCTGATTACATTATAGCAAAAGCAAAATCATGATTGGCTTGGATCAAGAGGTTTGGTCATGAATTTTATTATTATTGCAATGTGTGCAGTAATGGCATAAAAACCATTTTATCTTCGTAGTGTAGACAAATCATTTTTGCTTTGACATTTTCTAAATCAAAAAATTTAGGTGGAAATTTTTCATCCTCAGCCAAATACGTATTTATAAATTTTGATGAAAATGGTTTACTGAAAAAATTTTCTGTTTTTTTTTATGCAACTACCATTCAGAACAATTTTTCCTTCGATTTTCGTAGCAAAATGGAATTCTATAATTTTGTCATCAGATGTCAAAAACCATTTGTCACCGAATTTACGACTACTCAGAAATGAATTTGACCCCAAAGAAATTTGCTTATACGACAAATTATTGGTGTCATTGTTTTTCTCTGGATATTTAAAATGCGGCTCACGAAATTCATCTATAACATTCAGATCTATTGGTTCTCGATAATCAAGATCGAATTCTAATATTCTCCGTGAAATTTGCTCAAGCGGCCTATTGCATGTACGAAGTCTTAATTTTAAACCAAAAAGAGCATTTTCAAAAGGGTAAGTGTCAATTTTTATTAAATTTCCAAATCTCTTAACATCTTTTACAACATGTAAAAGATTGTGTACATTGCTTCCTATTGAATCGATGCCATACAAATCAATATATTCTTCTACATATTGCTCGAATAAAATTTTGGTGAGATTTAAATGTTTTAAATATTTGTCGTGCGAGCACAATATCACTGCACAATGCAATTTTAAAAAATGGTAATATTCTTGCTGCCAATAAACCAAATGCGTGCATATACACTTTCTATTATTTGTTCCCATATTATACAGATATATTATACGTATTGGTAAAAAATACTCCAATATTGTGTGCATTTTTTGTGCATATTTTGTGCTATAAACTTTACACAAATGAAGCACATTTTATAGTAAATTTGTAAAAACGTATCCAAAATTGCATGCATAAAATGCATATATTTTTTTTAAAAATAAACTTGGTAAATAAATAAATGAGCAATTTGTTTCCAAATGAATACGAAATTTCAAACAATCAATTGCCACACCATGAGAGTCGTTTGCGTAATAATTAAAATGTTTGGAGTTTCATTTTAATTGGCACTAATTAAATGATGATGATGATGAAAACCTAATTTCCTTTCGAAACATCTCAATTCACATCGTTGAAAATCTTTTTCAATCGGCTGTTTTACTTCATCGTTTAACAAATATGCTTTGCAAATTTTATTCACAATTACTCAGAATTGAATTGCATATATTTGATTTTGATGTAAAAAAACAGAATATTCTCAAAGGAGCCAGTGTTTGAAGTCAACTACAAAAAAGTACATTTCAATTTTTTTTTTCAATTTACTCACGAAGAAAAAAAATGATGTAAAATACAAATAAATCTTCTCACAATTTTATTAAAAAAATTTGAACTTTTTTCAATCGGAAATATTTGCAAAACTTTGTATTAACAATATTCAAGTCGACGCAAAAATATTGAAACATAATTTACTTTTGATATTGGTTAATTGTGTTTTAGAGTATGGTTGTTCAAATAACTCAAATTCTTCGTATACCGCGGATATACGATAGTATTTAAACAAAAATAGTCTAAAAGACTTTTCTCAGAAAATTAGGCAATATCAAAACTAAATGTTCAAGGATACTAAACTACTATACATCATGTCACAAATATAAAAAAATATTCAATTAATAATTGAATTGATAATTTCCGAATGGCACCGGGCCATATCTCTGTGTATAATTTGGTGGGTATGAATTCATGTTATAATTGTAATTCTGTTGATGTTGATGTTGGTGCTGTGTTGGTGGTAGTGGTGGTGGTGGTGGAGGTGATTGTTCTACCAGAATGGGTAGTGTCGATGGGGCTAGTGTGGCTGGTTCAATATTCTGTGAAAGTTGCCTGAAAGAAATATGCAATTTAATTTTATTAATTTAATCATAAATAATTTAAAAAATATGCAAGTTCTCACATTTCTGTTGAAACAACTGGGACATTTGGAATGCCTTCACTATTTGATCTGTAAAAAAAGAAAAATTTTAATCAATAATATTGTTTTGGAATGTGTATTGATTTTTTCCAATTTGCAAAAATAGTTTATTGAACAAAAAAAGTAATTCGGAAAGCTTAAAATAAGCGCATTTTTTTGATTGCCTAGCCTAGAATTGTGATATTGGAATTAGGAGATGTTTAAATCAACAAATCTATGAAACTATTTTATTGTAGGCTGTAAACATCATAATGCCAAAGAAGGCTGTCAAAAGTGCAAAACGATTGGTGAATATTCTAAAGAGAAGAAACGTATGAGTTTTCCCCACACAGATGCAGAAGAAAGGACAAATGAGTCATTCAGAAATAGAGAGAATCCAAATCACCATCGTGAATATTCGATCATCGAAGAATTACCTATCAATATGATTGATGATTTTGTCACATCTGACTCTCTTCATTTACTGCATTTGGGATTAATGAAAAAATTGTTGCTAACTTGGTTAGGTGACGGTGATAATTTCAAAATTATAATTTTGAATTCAAATTGAATAAAAATGACATTGAGAACATGAACATTTACCTAACCAACTGCAATGCGAATATGCCATCCGATTTACATCGCGCTGTACGTGGTTTGAGCTGCATAAAATTCTGGAAAGGAACCGAGTTCCGTGCATTCCTTCATTATATTGGAATAGTCGTTTTGAAAAAATTTCTTCGACAGCAAGAATATTACCATTTTTTAAAATTGCATTGTGCAGTGATATTGTGCTCGCACGACAAATATTTAAAACATTTAAATCTCACCAAAATTTTATTCGAGCAATATGTAGAAGAATATATTGATTTGTATGGCATCGATTCAATAGGAAGCAATGTACACAATCTTTTACATGTTGTAAAAGATGTTAAGAGATTTGGAAATTTAATAAAAATTGACACTTACCCTTTTGAAAATGCTCTTTTTGGTTTAAAATTAAGACTTCGTACATGCAATAGGCCGCTTGAGCAAATTTCACGGAGAATATTAGAATTCGATCTTGATTATCGAGAACCAATAGATCTGAATGTTATAGATGAATTTCGTGAGCCGCATTTTAAATATCCAGAGAAAAACAATGACACCAATAATTTGTCGTATAAGCAAATTTCTTTGGGGTCAAATTCATTTCTGAGTAGTCGTAAATTCGGTGACAAATGGTTTTTGACATCTGATGACAAAATTATAGAATTCCATTTTGCTACGAAAATCGAAGGAAAAATTGTTCTGAATGGTAGTTGCATAAAAAAAACAGAAAATTTTTTCAGTAAACCATTTTCATCAAAATTTATAAATACGTATTTGGCTGAGGATGAAAAATTTCCACCTAAATTTTTTGATTTAGAAAATGTCAAAGCAAAAATGATTTGTCTACACTACGAAGATAAAATGGTTTTTATGCCATTACTGCACACATTGCAATAATAATAAAATTCATGACCAAACCTCTTGATCCAAGCCAATCATGATTTTGCTTTTGCTATAATGTAATCAGCATAGGCCTTAAAATATAAATTTTCATCAAGAATAATTCCAAACTCTCTAATAACATGTACTCTCTCAATTACTGCATCCTCAATAATGTTATTAAAATCAAATTTGAATGAGCTTCGATGAACAGAAATCATGATAGTTTTATCAACATTCAATCTCAGCTGATTTCTCTTAAAATATGATTACGCGATTTAATGTTAATAAATAATTAAATAAAAGTTATACTGAGAAAATAAAAACAAATTTCTTATCCTTTGCACATTATATAGTATACCTTTCGACTTTTTGATCATTCTTGATTTTTTATTGAGCTCACAATTCTTTGCTTGGCAATCAATGTAATCGCTTTGTGTTGCTTGACGTTGAAGTACACTCTTTTTTGCACATTTGCATTTATTTATTTTTTCTGAAAGCGGTAAAGCTGCATAGCACTTCGAGCGTAAACCTACGAATTCAGCCAAAATTTCACCATTCAATTCGTCTTTGAATATACCTGGTACTTTTTTATTAACTCTTGGCATGTTGTAAACATTGACGTTTGGATAATTGCTCGTGTCGAAGAGTTCAATGTTTGCCTTCATATCAGCATAAAAATCATCTATTTTAACAGATAGAACAAATGAATCAGTATCTGTATAACAAACGTTACAATTTTCACCATATTTCGGCTTAAGGTAATCATACAGAAAACTGTACATGGTAATTTTTGAAATGTCTAAAATGGACATTCCTATTATAATCTAGGGGAATTTATCAAATCAGATGTGTTGCAGATATTGCAGATAGTTTGGATTTGCAGCAGATATTCTTCGTGATCATAGAGTGAATATCTGCTACAAATCCGCAAATATTCGTAGGCAACACTCAATATTTGATGTTTTAGTGCTAGAAAATTTGAGCAGATTTTTTGCAGATTTCTACGGATATTTATTCCATAAATTCCCCTAGATTATAATCGGTTTGATCATTTTAATGTGCGTTGTATGCAATTCAATTGCAACCACAGTATCAGAGAATATTTTACACCTTTTGAAATTGGGTCGAGCGATCAGTAGGCCAGCACCACATCTGTCCTCCCATTTATTGACCACTTTAATGTCGACTCGAAGACGTAAATTCTCCATAGTTTTACCAAACACTGAATTGATCATGTATTTAAAGAAAGTTTTTTTCGAAATCATTTGTGACCCGTGTTCGCAGTTGTGTATTGACGTCAATGTATGGCTTTAACCATTTGCTTTGCTCGAAACTCAGAACACGATGCACTTTTTTCAAGACCAACCCATGTCTCAAAGCTAATTTTAACATGCGGTAATGTATGACATAGTTCTTTTTTTCGCTAAGTGTGAGCAAGAGTTTCTCAATGTTACTCACTTTAACCTCATTGATTTCGATGGCCTCACGCGGTAGTGTTTGCTTTTCAGAGCAAAATGGAAAATCATTATGTGCATTGTGTAAATTTTCAGGATATTCCAAATCCACTTCGAAAATAAACCCATTTTTACCATCATCATGTATTTTCATTATATTCTCAGCTTTCGAATAAACTTTGTTTATACGGTTCGTTTGTACCCATTGGAAATTACTGATTGGCAATGATTGCGACATTGCGTGTCCGTACAAGTTATTTGCTGTTGGTGTCCATGCGCATGTGTGTGTGTATGAAAGAGAAAAATATTTGATGTATAATTACGTAATATGATGAAATAAAAGTTCTAATGAAATAAAAAAATGTGATATTACCATCCAAGTACATTAAATATTCTGAATCTTCATCTGGTTTGTATTCATCATCCATATATTTGTTGTTGGCTTTGGCATAGCGTTTGCTACATTGGCTGATACCGCCGCGTATACCGTGCTCTACAAACAGCAGCATATCAGGATCGGTTAACAGTTCGATTTTGACTTTAGTATACTTAAGCATGGCATCCCACGATAAACCCGGTGCCGTATAATAGTGAGCTGGATCCAAACCGTAAATTTGCAAGCAAGTTTGCCGAAAATTCTCAAATACGTCAGCTAATAGCAAAACGTCGGTTTTCAAATATAAATCTGAATACTCGGCTAATGTTCTACAGTCGAATTTGTCCCACATTTTACAAGCAAATTGATACTCCTCATCGGAAATTTCCTTTCATCGTTGAGTTGGCTATAGAATACTTCTTTCGGTGGTAGAGTTGTTTCCTTTGGCCGCTCAATATTGTCCACATATTCATATGGAAATACCCCCTTTCGCTGGAGCATAGCCACTTGTTCAACTGAATAACCATCTAACTCACATTCTTTTTTCATAATGGATTTCTTATCAGCTGGCAACAGCGATACCAATTCGGATAATGATGCTGGCATGAAGCGACATGAGTCAATGAATTTCAATTTTATACTCTCTTTCGTGCATATACCGCATGTACTTTCTGAAACTGCTTTCGTGAATGAAATATATTGCTCTGCATTAGCTGGAATAACGGAGATATCACCCTTCATAATCTCATCTGATGCTAATTTTGTGATGAATAAATGCGAATCATATCCCGATAAATTATGCATTATTACCGGAATGGTCCGAGTGTTTGTAAACTTTAAATTGCATTCGTTATATGATGGTCCGCGGTAAGAGCCGGTGATGTGGCAATGATCACGCACGCGCTTTTCACCTTCTTCAAATGGACGCTCGCAAATATGAAATAGTGCATTCCAAGCGTTAAATTCACTCTCCTCGGTGGAAGTCAACGGTTTCATTTGCATATTTTTGTTGAGAAGTCTCGCAGCTTCTTGAACGACCTCTCCCAATTCTTTAACGAACCATTCAACACTACCCTGGTAAGCAGTCTATATAGCCCTGTACATTTGTATGTGAGTCTCCCGGTTAAGTGCCATCTAAATGAACAAACATAAATTAGATTCACCAACATTTGATACTGAATCTGAATAAAAATTGATTATGTGTAAAAATAATTAAATATTTATGTACAATAAAATATTTTTCATTATTAAATTATCGAAATATAAATATTTTTGAAATAAAATAATAAAAACACTTCATTGAGAAATTAAAAATGCAACTAAAGCAAAACAAACTATTTATATTAAGTCTCCGCATGTTTATTCGATTGGCGTTTGTTGTATACATGTACTGGGTATACAATACAATACATGGGAAAGCTTACACTGTAAAACCAAAAGAATTTTTTAATTAGTTTTTTGGATTTTTATAGTCAAATTAATAGATTAAAAATAAATATTTATTTTTTAATATATATTAAACATTGATTACAAATGTATTTCGTATTTTTTTGAGCGGTGAGTTGTTTACTGAGTAGAGCACTCATATTTTTAATCCAGCAATAATGCGATTTAATTGAATCATTTCCGTGTGTCTCTGTGATAGCTCTGCTTGTGGTGACAT
>JAQOWM010000612.1:0-23263 GCA_029041755.1 Resseliella maxima | reverse complement strand
GCACTCATAAAAAAAAAATGTTAGTTCAAGTCACAAAAAAACTTATATTTGGGTTTAGTAATTATTTTTACTTAATTTAATATTAATATTCCTTATTCGTGTATTGATATAGTCTCTGAATGATTTTGTTTTAAATAAATGGAGTATAGAAATTTAAAAACGAAATTCGAAACGATTGCTTCTTAATACATTGATTCTTGCTTGAGATTACAGCGCCACCACGTGTAAGTACCTTAATATTTTTGATGTCTTTTACTTTGTGTCAAACGTATAAAATAATTATTCTGATACTGACAGTGAACAAATCAGGAAAACAATGGAAGAAAATGTTGAAAATAATTCTGAATATATAATTCAGACGTGCTACAATTTCCGCACAGAGTTTGTATTGCTTAAAAATTTGAATTTAGAAAATTACTTGAAGGCTTGTGGCGAAAAATTTCTTATTAATTTTGATGTCAAACATGACATTTTTTTATACAATAATAATAATGCAACTATTGAAAAATCCCAATTTGAAAAAATAGTGCAAATCTATTGGAAAAGTGCTTCATTTTATATTAATTTAATTGCAACACCACAAAGAAAAGATTCTCCCGTAATTACTCCAAAGGTGAATATATAAATTTTTTATTTATTTCAATGTCTTTAGAATTGAGGTTTTGTTTGCTATTTTATACATTTCTTAGGATCTTGAGAAATTTCTCATTCAAAGAAATTGCGGTCCAATACTCCAGAGAGGAAAAAATAAGGCGGTTGCTTTGAAAGAACAAGATCGCAAAACATTGATTAATCAAGCTCACGCATATTTGTCTCTCAGATGCACGAACATTCAAAAACATAATTTAGTTTTGGTTTCAAAATTATTGGTGTTCATAGTGCCAAGCTTGACAGATAAAACTGAAGGCGAGCATGCTGGTTTTGTATGTTTTTTTTTAAATTATAATTAAATCAGTCATAAAATTAATATTAAATTAATTCTTTTCGAACAGAGCCTCACACTTGATTTTTTAACGAAAAAATACAGAAATTACAAGTATCAGACTAGCCTTAAAGCATCAAAAGTGGCATCTGAAAATATTGAAACAGAAGAGAACATTTTAAATACTACTGAGGATATTGAAAAATGTCTTGCATACTTGAAAACTGCTGTTGTTTCAAAGAATAATATTGAAGCTATCAAATCCAAATTAGTGATCACAGCTGAAATACGAATGAAAATGGTGAAAGAGCCGAAATTGGATTTTCTAGAGCATTTTCCGTTTTTTTACACTAATCCTGAATTCGTAAGTTATTTTAATTTTGAACTTTTTAAAGATGCAATCTTTCAATACAATACTCATTGTGTTATTCATAGGTGTTATATGATTTTACGGTTAATTTTCCAACTGCTGATGCTGATGGATTTAAAAATAAGTGGCCGCATTATGGACCAATGATGAAACAAATTTTGTTAGAAAGCTACAATCAAAATTTTTCTACTGAGTGGAATGCAGATATAGAAGAGATATTTGCTTTATTCAAAGTTGACAAGTGCTAAGGTTGATCAGCTTGAGATTGGATTCAATTCATTGGTTGTAGACGAAACAACAAAAGTTGATTCTGAAAACGTCTCTGCGATTGTACTGACAAGCGCTTATGTTGAGCAGTTTGAACACGTAGATCAAAATGATGGAAACGAACAGCAAAGCGACTCATTAGTTCTAGCCGAATCATCAACAATTGGCACAACAAATGAGTTTGTGACAGACAAGTCAGATGAACTTACGGGACCTATTCAACATGATATCACCGATGCATCAGATATTTTGAAAAAGCTATTTTATGACAACGAATTTGGTTCCACATATTCGTATTTTGAAGATGTAAGTAAACCAACAAATGTATTTAATTACAATTAATGATAGCAAGAAATACGTAAATCGATTTCGTTTTTTTCATTATTCCGTTAGGTCAATAAGGATCGTCACTACTTGAATTCATTCGTTGTTCTACGATCTGAGCAGATAAGAAAATTAAAAAGTATGAACAAGTCATCAGAATTCGACAAAACTTTCATTGGAATTCTTTTGGTAGCTGTGTTTGGCGAGGACACTTTGATTATTAGTTCTGTTGATGATGGTAATTTGAATGGAGTTTCTTATGCTCCTCTTGATGCCGTAAAGTTGCGATTTATTGAAGGTGTGTTGAACCAAATGATATAAAACCGTAAAACCTAACACGTAATTTTCACTTTCATTTCAGATGTCTTCACTGAGCGGGTTCGTAACGACACCAAGAGAAGAAAATGCTTTGCGAAACATGTCAAAACCAAATGCAATAATTTGCGCCGATTGAATTGAGGCATAAAATGTCAATGGAGCATCAAAAATAATGATTACATTTACTTTCAAGAAAACAATTCATTTTTAATTACACAATATAAAACTTTCATAATATTTTCTCAACTTTTTTTTAAGGTCATGGCGTCATGGCATATGGAAACATGTATTTAAAAAATTACTAATAGTTTCATTAAGTTATGCAAAGATGCGTAAGAACATATGATAATCTCTTTCAAAGAGAAATATGAAAGTTATTTTTCTTTTAATTTTCATTCTTCAATTTCCTTTCTTTATTGAAAGAACGGCACGATAAAATTCAATTCTATTAAAGTTACAAAAGAAAACAAAAATTTATACCAATTTACAAAACCTCACTGTGATTCCTTTATTTTAGATCTTAATAATTTCAGCGAATCATAACGGTTTGTTAACATTGTTAATACATAGAGCTCATAATTCTTGTAAATTGATGAACAATTAATGGTGGAGTTGTCTCATTTTCATTCGCCTTGAATGTTTATTTAAGCTCGCAATATATTTTTCTAGAAAGCCTCTTATTTTGTTGACCATTTTTTCGTGTTTTTGCCATAAAAAATTTATGTTTTTTTTTTGCCAAAATAAAATTAATTTTATTTAGATATTTAGATGTACTGAAATATTGGTAGAAAATAAATTGACTTTTGGACAAATTAGAGAATTATTCAAATTAAATTATTGAGTATACTCATATAATGGGTATACCTATAAGTCCTTATCGGTTTATTGTTAGAAATGTTAATAAAGGTAAAAACTTGGAAATTTGAAACGTGTAATACAATAAATCACCGCACTCTAAATCGTGATTTATTTTGGCTCATTTTGTTGTACAAAAATCAAACAAATTTTATAAGAATCTACTTTAACATCATGATAATTTACTTTTGAGGAAAAATTTAGTTTTTATTTTTTTTTTATATGAAGAAAAATTTATTATTTTCATTAACGAAACATAAAGCAGTATTTTGCTTCAAGGGTCTGCAATTTTCAATATTATAACGAAGTGCACTACTCTATATGTAGAGTATTTTGTTGTAAAAGGTGATTGTTCCGAAGTTATTTCTTAATGATTTTGCTTTATTATTCAAATATTGTCATAAAATGAAAATTGATATCATATAGTAATTATCGTCGTTAAAATTGAATTTTTATGTTATTATTTATATGTTTTTTACTTGAACATTAGATTATATTGAAGGGTCTTGTGCAACGGGATTTCTCGACCATGATTATTTGTGTTTATTCCTGAAAATAAAAATTTATAGTGAATTTAAAATTATTATAACCAGCAGATCATACATTAATTTACATGAAAAATTTTTCGATGCATTCAATTTTACAGTATCTTCTCTCTTCAATGATGTTACCACATCCAAAACACGTTTTGTGTATTTTGGCGTCTTCTTGCAGTCTTTTATTTTCAGCATCTATTTGCATCAATGTGGTTTTCAATTCATATATTTCTTCATCTTTGTTCTTGATTAAAACTTCACATTCTGATATTTTCAAGTCCTTTGTTTCCAATAAATTATACAAAGCGTTCATTCTTGCTTCAATATTGCTTAATTCAGGGTATACGTTCAAAATTTTCTTTGCGTTTACCATAATTGAATCAAAGACTTTATGAATATCTTTTTGAACATTTTGATGAATCTCACTGCTGTCAAAGCCATCTAATCGCAGAATTTTAGTTGGTTTATTTTCGTTCATTTCCTTTTCTGTACACTTTCTTTTTAGCGCTTGATTGTGTTTTTGAACCGTTGTTTTTACCATTCCATTTTGCATTAATTCATTTTGATTCTCCCCAGCTTTGCCGTTATTCAGTGATGTTAGGGCTTCATTGTTCAATTCATTTTCTTGACTTTGGTTGGCATTTTCTGTCCTTTTTATCGTTTCTTCTTGGCTTAATTCATTTTGATTCTCCACAGCTTTGCCGTTATTCAGTGATGTTGGCGCTTCATTGTTCAATTCATTTTCTTGGCTTTGGTTGGCATTTTCTGTCCTTTTTATCGTTTCTTCTTGCCTTAATTTCTTTTGATTCTCCACAGCTTTGCCTTTATTCAGTGATGTTGGCGCTTCATTGTTCAATTCATTTTCTTGACTTTGGTTGGCATTTTCTGTCCTTTTTATCGTTTCTTCTTGGCTTAATTCATTTTGATTCTCCACAGCTTTGCCGTTATTCAGTGATGTTGGCGCTTCATTGTTCAATTCATTTTCTTGACTTTGGTTGGCATTTTCTGTCCTTTTTATCGTTTCTTCTTGGCTTAATTCATTTTGATTCTCCACAGCTTTGCCGTTATTCAGTGATGTTGGCGCTTCATTGTTCAATTCATTTTCTTGACTTTGGTTGGCATTTTCTGTCCTTTTTATCGTTTCTTTTTGCCTTAATTTCTTTTGATTCTCCACAGCTTTGCCTTTATTCAGTGATGTTGGCGCTTCATTGTTCAATTCATTTTCTTGACTTTGGTTGGCATTTTCTGTCCTTTTTATCGTTTCTTCTTGGCTTAATTCATTTTGATTCTCCACAGCTTTGCCGTTATTCAGTGATGTTGGCGCTTCATTGTTCAATTCATTTTCTTGGCTTTGGTTGGCATTTTCTGTCCTTTTTATCGTTTCTTCTTGCCTTAATTTCTTTTGATTCTCCACAGCTTTGCCTTTATTCACTGATGTTGGCTCTTCATTGGTCAATTTACTTTCTTGACTTTGGTTGGCATTTTCTATCCTTTTTACCGTTTCTTTTTGTGTTAATTCATTTTGATTCTCTACAACTTTGCCGTTATTCACTGATGTTGGCTTTTCATTGTTCAATTCAATTCCTTGGCTTTGGTTGGCATTTTCTGTCCTTTTTACCGTTTCTTCTTGCTTTAATTCATTTTGATTCTCCACAGCTTTGCCACAATTGAATGTTGTTATTGGGGCTAGATTATTCGATTCGTTTTTTAGATTTCGGTCGGTAATCAATTGTAATTGAACTGTCGGTTTCATGGGTGATATCATTTCCAAAAAATGTTGAACTAATCCGTTTGGGTTTAAATATTTTGTCTTTTCAGCATAGTTGAAGCAACCGTATTTCTTTCTAATGTTTGTGGCGTATTTTTCAGCACTCTTAAAATAAAATAGAAAATTATCAAAAATGATTCAATTCTTTTTTTATATACAATTTCTTTTTTTAATATTCCGTCTATAAAGTGAAAAATCACCTTCAAACTTTCCTGGAACAATGAAAAGTTCACTACTTTTGTCTGTTTATCTGGTCGGTTTTGGGAGTAAATTACACATTTGTCGACAGGTACTTTTCCTTCTGAATATTCACCAAAATAGACGACATGTGCTGTTTTCTTTACTACTGACATAAGTTTCGCCGGCCAATAGTTGAAACCTTCTGTTTTGGCCCATATCAAGAGATGCGGAGGATTGCACAGTAAAACCATTGAGTCCTGATGATTCATTCTATTTCTGTAACACTGTGAACAGAGTTTAATGTGCTTCACTTCTGTGTTGACCCACTTAATTAATTTTCTGGAGATTAATACAGTTTGCGTTGACTTCAAATTCTTCTTTTCACTATGTGATGTTAATGCCTTAATATCGAGTTTGAATTGAGCAAAACTAGTGTATATTTTGTTTCTCATCTTCGTAATGTGATCAATATTTTCATTTGCCATTTTTTCGAAAACTTCGTTCTCAAGTATACCATCCAATATGTGTGGAATGAACTCAACTTCATCGTGTTTGTCCATTTTTTCTTTTTTTACCTACAAAATTGTTCATTTGCAATGGTTATTTTTTTAAATAAATTGACAGAGAATAGAATATACTGTGCTAACGCTGTATCATGATATTTGTTTGCCAATTGGCTATACTGAATCCAAATGATATAGAATAGAATTCCTTCAATTTAAGAGGCATTTTGTCTAATTTATACATTCAAATCCAAATATCGAGGTAATAATTCCAAAATATGCAAATCCCTATATCAGTTTATTTTTTTTATGAAGTAAATATATTTATTCCAGTTTGAGTTACCATTACCAACGTTTGTACGTTCCTTTTCTTTGTTGCGTCTCTGGTTTGCTTTGACATTTTTCGTGTATTCCTCGTTTGCTATTTCGTTTAAAAAGATGCATATATAGATTTTTATTTTGTTATATTTAGAGTAAAAAAAATATTTTATAAAATATATTATTTAGAAAAACTGATAAAGGCTATTTGGTTAAGTGTATATTCTGCTTTAATATTCGTGAAAAATTACTTTGGAAAGATTTATTCGTTCATTTTTGTTGGATGTAAATTGTTCTGGATATATATTCCTTTCCCTGTCGTATTGCTCGGCCAACTTACAATCTGACCATGTGTACCACGAATATAGAGAATCAAGTCTGTCACTACTTAACATAATACGAATTAACCTGCATATATTTATAATAAATTACCTTTACTAATAAAATAAAAAAAATCAACAATTGAATACAATGTTTTAAAACATGACAGTACAGATTCAATGACTATAGTCACACAGTGAAAATCTAGTACTCATAATGCTGGAACTCATGTTTTAAAATGCCATTTCATCATATCTGATAAAAGCAAGAAATCCATTACTGCGAATTATTGTCAACTGTCAATTGTACTCTGAAAACCTAAACGTAGGCACATAACCACACTTTGTAGGTGACATTAATGTTTACCACGAATATGGTTAGAAAAAAAAATCGATTTTTTTCGATAAAAATTTTCGATTTTTTTTCTAACCATATTCGTGGTAAACATTAATGTCACCAACAAAGTGTGGTTATGTGCCCACGTATAGGTTTTCAGAGTACGCATGTTAATTTACATTTTGGTAAATAAACCATTCTAAAATGTCAACAAACAAAGCATTTGTTAACTGAACATAACCTGAGAATATGAATGTTTGTGTTATGAAGGTTTGAGTTTAAATGGAAATATTTTTACATTTAAAACAAATTATAAAATCGTTCAAAATACAGAAAGAATCGGTTAGACTCGTAAAACAGTATTCAATTCGTATTTTCGACCAATTATCCAGAAATAAATCAGGAAATTTTTTCGGAAATCGTTGAGAAAAGTAAATGTTGCGACGATATTCCATCGTTTCGAATACTTTTTCTATGATTTGTGGCATATTTTCCTCATTCACTACGAGTGTTTTGGGTATTTCTAAATCATCATCTGATCGAATATTTTTTGCCATTGGATTTCTTTTTATTTGTTTTTTTTTTGCGATTCAATGTTCAGCATTTATTTAGCGGTTATGCTCATTTGTAGCACGAATGTTTAGGTATCTCTTAATGACATGTAATTATAAAAAATACAAATGTAGTTGAACAACAAAACAATTATTGAACGTTTTTGATTAATATTATTGATGTACACAAAATTTAAATTTAGTCGATATTTGATTTTTATTTCATTTTTTAGCACTCACTGTACCTAATATTGTAAATACGAATCCAGTTGCAGTTACAATAGCTTCCTTTTGATCTCAGTTTGGCTTGCCTTTTAACCAAAGCGAAAAGTTTGATAGTCATTAATGTGCCGAATTAGTTGACAGCAAGATTTTTAAATAATAAATAGTAGTACTAGATTTATTAATTTAGATTAATTTCTTTATAGTTCCATGAGTTATTTTTTTATCACTTCCACTTGGTTCAAATAATTCAAATTTGACATTATGTCAATTGACCATTAATTAATTTGGTTGTTTCACTTTATTTTTTCGTCAGAATTTTGGTTGTTTTCGTTCATTCGAGTTCAGGAAATTGGTTAACAATGTACAAAAGAATTTTATTATTGGTGCAATGTTGGGTTCTTTTTGTAGCTCCATCTATTGACAAATAAGTCAATCCTTCCTACTGAGCGGGTAAAATAATATGAGGCTATTGACAACTCAATTGTCAAAGAGAAAAAACATATTTGAATGTAGTCGTTTCAGTTTTAGTTATTCTTTTAATTGTAAAAGTAGTAAGTCCTAATTTATACATTTTTTGAATAGATATTGAAATATTAATTTAATTTTTATTTTTTTTTAGTATTCATGGGTTCAATTAAAGGTGTGCCTAGAGGCAAATATTCAAAAATGATTGCAAGAACAAAACGAGTGTCTTGCTCGAAATGCGGCAAATCGTATGAAAAAAAAGAAAATATTGGAGCACCATATTTTGAATAAACATTTTGGATATTGTGTTAAGTGTTCAATATGTGGAAAACTATTTACGTCTGTATCAGTTTGTAATCGCCACTTGAGAAACATTCATAATATTACGAAACCACAAGAACTCGGCATGCAATTTACAAAAGCATCAACTTTGACAACAATGGTGGCACGATACTCAAGTCTTTTGTTTGAGCAAAAGCTAAGTTTTGAGGGAAAAAGTTCATTTCCGTATATGGCAAATGTTCTCGAATTCAAAAATGATCAACAATTTGGAAATCATATAGTGGCTAATTGCGACATCGATGTGGGTAAAGTAGTAATATCTACACCTCCATTTGCTGATATTGAATTTTATTCGTCTGTTAATGAAAGATGTTTTCACTGCGGGAAAAAAAAAAGATGGCACATTTTTCACATGTCCACATTGCATCAGTACGTGGTTTTGCAGTCAGAAATGCAGTTTGAATGAAATTCATTTATCGAATTGCGATCAAACTTTCAATCGGGAAGACTGTTATGTTGTAAGACTTGCAACTCGAATGATCAAAAGTGCATTTCAGAAGGTTCATAGCACCAAAACTTTGTATGATTTCTGTTGTGGAGTGTTATTTTTTGAAAAAAAATCCAGAAAATGTCTCCCACCATTTTCAAATTACGGTGAAATTTTACAGCTTTGTTGTACTGAAGATGGTTCAGGTAATTTCGTTATTTTTGACCCAATAAAACATATTATTAACGTTAACAAGTTAATAACATCAAAAATAACATATTATAAACATGATAATATGTTATGTTTGAAAAAAATTATCTTTTTATTATCTTCCTTATTAACATATTAATAACATAACGAAAATCTCAATATGTAGGTTCAGACGTGAAAAAAGCAAAACAAGTTGTAAAAAATTTGACAAAGTTACCAGAATTTGACAACAATTTGTTTGACATTCGCCGAATACTTTTTCATTTGGCATTATCACATGTCAACATCATAGGTGTGAATGTCTTTTCTACAGAAGAATTCTTCAATAGAAATGCTTGCGTTCGCTGCAAAGTTTCAATTTTCGATGTCATCAGCCGCATAAACCATTCATGTGATCCGAACGTAGATCATTTTTTGGACGAAAACGGTATGAATTGTGTTGTTCGCCGACCAATAAAAAAAGGAGAACAAATTTTCATTGATTATTTGGCTGGCGAACAATTTCCGAACGCATATGAACGAAAAAAATACATTGGAAAGATCTGGAATTTTAATTGTGGTTGCATAAAATGTGAACAATAAAATGCATACCGTTTTGATCTAAAAAACATTGGTGACACAACGCAGAAATAATCTGGCGAACATTTGTTTTTGTTTTCCCTAAAAAAAATTTATATAGAATAAATTAAGACAACCTTTTTAGTGAATTAACACTTGCCGATTAAAAAAATAAAAAAAAAACAATTTTTTGTGTCTATCATGTTCTAAAATTCATTCAGTAATTTCAACTAAATATGTCGTATACATTATATCACATAAATATTATATTTTTTAATGTTTCTTAACAAATAATAGGTTTTGTGAGTCTATAGAATTTTTCTCCATATGAATAAAAATTAATCATAAATTTATAAAGGTTATTTTTGTCTTTAATAAAACCCTTCCCAATTTGGCAAAATGTGTCATCGTCTTTCAAAGAGATTTTCCTATTTCGATTACATTGGCTCTAAAACTATTTTTTCTTTTATCGTCGTTGCCAACCCGAACAGCATAGATAGCTTTATGGAAATAAAATTACAAATAAAAACAAATACATATTATTATGTACTTTGTGTATTATACTAGTACAAATAATAGAACATTTTTACAACAAATAAGTTCCTACCTTTGGCCAATTTCAATTTTGGACGATCCAGATTATTGATCAAAGATGTACGTCCACAAGTTTTCAGGTCCTGTTTTGTGAATATGGCTTTTAACAAATACATCAAAAAGTTGCGGTCAAAATCCACAGATGTGAGTGGATAGCTTGAGTTCATATTTTTGAGGAGATGCACTGTACTCAATTTAATTTTCACTTTCCCATCGAGATACAAGCGATCACCATTTTGCTATAAAAAATTGATTGGAGTCATGTGATTATTGTAAGTCATTTTTATTATATCACACTTACGTTTGTTATGAAATAGTAATTCTGTGCAAACTGGTTGTCAATTTGATAGTTCCGTGTGTTAACAATGTTTCGAGGTGTCTCACTTTCACTTAACGATGACGAGTCGGAATCATCTGTCAATATTTCATCTCCCACTCGAATACTGAGTTTTGCTAAAGCACTTCGTAAGAGATCTTTTTCAAGCTTAACTTGAGCTAGCAAATCATTGTTCTGTGTATGTCTATCTGGAAATTCAGCTGGGTTCATAACCTGAATTGTAAATCAAAATTATGTATAAATGCTTCTGTTTTTTAATTGATGAACCTCAATTTGTTTACTTTAAATGAATCGGACAAACATTCGAACTTACATTTAAATTTTTCGTATGAATGTTATTTTTAACATCAGGATCACATGAATTGATTTCAGTTTCAAGCTGGTCAGCGTTAGCACTTGTCAATTCACCCACTGAAACATTTTCAGCACCAATTGTTGTTGTTACAGTTGCAACCAATGAATTGATTTCAGTTTCAAGCTGGTCAGCGTTAACACTTGTCAATTCACCCACTGAAACATTTTCAGCACCAATTGTTGTTGTTGCAGTTGCAACCAATGAATTGATTTCAGTTTCAAGCTGGTCAGCGTTAGCACTTGTCAATTCACCCACTGAAACATTTTCAGCACCAATTGTTGTTGTTGCAGTTGCAACCAATGAATTGATTTCAGTTTCAAGCTGGTCAGCGTTAGCACTTGTCAATTCACCCACTGAAACATTTTCAGTACCAATTGTTGTTGTTGCAGTTGCAACCAATGAATTGATTTCAGTTTCAAGCTGGTCAGCGTTAGCACTTGTCAATTCACCCACTGAAACATTTTCAGCACCAATTGTTGTTGTTGCAGTTGCAACCAATAAATTGATTTCAGTTTCAAGCTGGTCAGCGTTAGCACTTGTCAATTCACCCACTGAAACATTTTCAGTACCAATTGTTGTTGTTGCAGTTGCAACCAATGAATTGATTTCAGTTTCAAGCTGGTCAGCGTTAGCACTTGTCAATTCACCCACTGAAACATTTTCAGCACCAATTGTTGTTGTTGCAGTTGCAACCAATAAATTGATTTCAGTTTCAAGCTGGTCAGCGTTAGCACTTGTCAATTCACCCACTGAAACATTTTCAGTACCAATTGTTGTTGTTGCAGTTGCAACCAATGAATTGATTTCAGTTTCAAGCTGGTCAGCGTTAGCACTTGTCAATTCACCCACTGAAACATTTTCAGCACCAATTGTTGTTGTTGCAGTTGCAACCAATGAATTGATTTCAGTTTCAAGCTGGTCAGCGTTAGCACTTGTCAATTCACCCACTGAAACATTTTCAGCACCAATTGTTGTTGTTGCAGTTGCAACCAATGAATTGATTTCAGTTTCAAGCTGGTCAGCGTTAGCACTTGTCAATTCACCCACTGAAACATTTTCAGCACCAATTGTTGTTGTTGCAGTTGCAACCAATAAATTGATTGCAGTTTCAAGCTAGTCAGCGTTAGCACTTGTCAATTCACCCACTGAAACATTTTCAGTACCAATTGTTGTTGTTGCAGTTGCAACCAATGAATTGATTTCAGTTTCAAGCTGGTCAGCGTTAGCACTTGTCAATTCACCCACTGAAACATTTTCAGCACCAATTGTTGTTGTTGCAGTTGCAACCAATAAATTGATTTCAGTTTCAAGCTGGTCAGCGTTAGCACTTGTCAATTCACCCACTGAAACATTTTTGAAACCAATCGATGTGCTTTTTGATCCAGTGACAATGATATTTTGGTTGTCAATTACATTTTTATTGGATCCAACCGTATTGTTAAAATGCTCAATTTGTTCGTCTTCATCGCTTGATGATATATCGATGAAGTCAACTGGTACAGCTGAATCCACTGATTTAACAAACTTTTCGTTAGTTTCGTATTGCACTGGTGCCATTGATCTTTTTTTTAATACGAAATTTTCTGCAGCTACTTGACAATCTGAAAATATTTATTTTACCATTCAATTCCAACGTAAAAACAAAATTTTAATAATTTACAAGTAAATACTTACTGAATTTTTTATAAATAAATCCATCGTAGCATGCGTCGACAGCAGAATTCAAGTAATATTTTGGTTCGGATTCAAAGTCGGCAATGGCATCCCAATTTGGCGAATAAAAAACTTTTGATATTTTTCCTACCTCTGTATTTTGAATCCAATCTCTTTTAATAGTTACATAGCGCTTACTTGCCAAATAGACCGCATAAAATTCCATTTTAAACGACTATCAATTTAATGCAAATTACAAATGAATTGTTCAATATTTTTCAACGTAATAAAGCACAATACGGTATACCGTATATATATATGTCACGTTTCAAATCAATTATTTTACGAATGTAGGTGGCACTACACACATCAAAAGAGAAACTGTGAATTTTAAAGCGGCACGACAAATTTCAATTTTGAGAACAAATGAAATTATATGCAATATAATGGGCATTAAATAAAAGACATTATTTCTCGAATAAATATTATTATTAAATAATTTTATAGGTGCCATTCAAATGAAATTTCACATTAGCTTCAATCTAAAATCTAATATGATTTGTTAAATTGATTTAAAATTATTATTTAATTGAACAAGTTTCTGATAATTTTCTTTATTGCTTTTAATTTTCAAATATGTGTGATTTTCTCTAATTTATTTATCTAAATAAATGCTTTTATAAATATCACTGATTTCTAACTTAACTTAATTCTGCTTAACTCAAGTATTGCTCTAGATACTTCATTTATTTATTTGTTTTATTAAGTCTTTCAGTAATTTTCTTAAAATCACAAACAACCAATTATTTTGATTCTCATTCCGAAACTTATGAAGTTTAGATAACAAAGATAAAGAATAAGTCATTTTTAAATTAAAACGTAATTTAGTAATTCAAGGATTTTTTCAAATCTAAACTATCTGATATGACGTAGCTAGGTTCAGTAGAACTATTGTTAATTATTTTGAGCTCATGACTTTTTACGTATAAAAGGTCAGAATGTTTTATAACAACAAAGTCTTCATCAGTTTCGGTTTTCTGAATTTTAAAACTGTTAAAGAAACGATCAAAGTTGACTATTTTACATGCTTTACATATGAAATAAAAGTCATTTTGTACATGAAGTAATCGATGAATTTCAAAGAAGGAGTTTTGGAAAACAATAACTAGACCTTTTACGTATTTTAAATTATTGTAATGAAGTTTTTTAATTTCGTATATGGGAATGTTTTTTGAAATACCATTATTTTCCAAAATATTAAGAATGAACTGTTCTTCATTGCGCTTTGAATGGCCATATTCAATATCATCTTTATAACTAAAACCTCGGGCTAATATTTGCTTCTGATGTCGAAATGCTAGTGATTTGTTCAGAGATATGAAATTGTTTGTAGCATTGCGGAAAACTTTGAATTGTCGATGTTTAGCATCAAATCTCATCATGTTGAAGAATGTTAGTGGTCCCACCTTCCGTATGATATTAGCATAATGCAATAAAAAGTGTTGCTTTGGTATAAGTTCCGATCGGAAAATTTTCATATGGCACGAACAATTTCAAAATAACTGTGAGCCCTATGAATACAAATGGTCAAGTATCATAAATACTTTGAAATAATTTTACGAAATATCGAACGATTGTACTTTGAGCTAAATGTATATTATTATGATTTTCCTCCAAATGAAAGTATTTTGCGAGCTATTCAACTTCTGAAATGAATTCATTGTCTGAAAAAATTGCATTATAAAGCAAGATGAATAATTTCTATATTATTATTTTTCTATTTATGTATTACTCTCAGTTCCAAGATCGATTTTTTTACATTTTATTAAGTTTTCGTTTAATTTAGGTCGTTGTGGGGTAATTCTGTATTCATTGTAAATAGTAAAGCCAATCTGATTTTGTCATGAACCCCACATGAAATGAAATTGAGATTATATTTTGTTTACCATTTTGTACGTATCAGTAGACATTTTAAGAACAAATTGCCAACAAACCAATGGTATGGTAATACAATCAATCATCAAAGGAAAATGTATACAGAAAAACACGGTGGATATTTTTCCATGTTTTTTTTATTCAAGAAACCAAATAAATACATAGAAATAACAATAAACTGAATGGTTTTGTTTGAAAAAATTGTGCGTTATTCATCCACAAGGTTTGATGTTTTCTTTGTCTTCAGTTTCCCAATCAAAATGAGAAGAATCAACACCAGATCTAAAAAAAAAAATATGAGAATTGCAATTTTATTTTTTGGGCATTACATTTCCCATGGGAAAGAAAAATACACAAATTACTTTAGAATTTCACGTAATTCCATATAATTCGGTAGATCTAAATGCGAGATATTTTGGCTAGCGGATAAGAAGCGTCCAATTGTCGGTGGCAATTTTTGAATTATTTCATTGTTGAGTGTTTTTTTGAGATTTTTCATTGTACTTAGAATGGCCTGAATTTCTAGAACCTGCACATTCTTAGCAATAACTTCTGCATTCCAAGGCAGTTCACCGTTGAGAAGGAATATCAACACATATGCAAGAGATTCAATATCGTTTCGAAATGAAACAATACCTTCGTGAGCGCCAATACTTGAATAAATAAATGAACCCACGATCACATTGATTTTGAATGGATGTAGAAGATTATCCGGAATAGATTTCGATAGACCAAAGTCAATGAGGTACAATTCGGTTTGATCTTCATGGCCAACAGTGATATTTTCTGGTTTTAAATCACAATGAACAATATTTTCTGTATGCAACACTTTTAACCGATCAATTAATTTAATTCCAATCCTTGATACAGTTGATAATCCGAATGGTCGTCCATGAGCTGAAAAAAGTTTTCCCAATGATGGTCCCAGAAATTCGAGGGCCATAAAATCATAACCAGAAGATTGTCCGGTAGCGATGAGTTTAGCAAACCCTGGTTTTCCTTTCAATTTCCGATATATCTAATTAAATGCAAGCAATTAATTATATATAATTTGTAAAAATATTTATATTTCATTTAAAGTTACATAAAAATGATAAGTGATTACCGAAATTTCGCCTTGAAGATATCTGATGTTTGCCTTTCTATCTTCAAATTTGATAGCGACTTCCTCTCCATTGTGCATTTTGGCTTTATACACATCCCCAAATGCGCCTTTACCGATTCTTTCACCGACAGTTATAAAATTGTTCTTAATTTGTTTTGGGATTCCAGTCATTTTGATATAATCAGATACAAAAACACCCAATATTTTTCAAATAAAATACGATCGCGCAGCGAATAACTGTCACTCACTTTGCTTGTGCTAAAGATAATGCCTACTCCTACTTGCTAACGAACTAAACTATTCGAAAGTGAACCGTAACTATCTTCACTGTCGATACCGCATTGAACAGCATACACGTCAAAAGTACATTTATTTGAAATTAGTCGTGCCAAACAATTCATTTTAGCCGTTACTAACGGAGTGACCATGTCATACAAGTGCATTTGCAAAGAACAAAAAAGTGAACAAAAGGAATATATTGAGCATGTAAAATCATGTGATATATTAAAAAACTATGAACGGCGATTCAGTAACAAAACAAAACTAAAAGTGCAATGTGCTATTTGCAAAAAAGATTGCAGTTCTGCAAAATATTTTTTGCAAACTCATTTAAAATTCCATGCTGGTAAGTTAATATGGGGATGATTTTGTTCAATGAGTTATTAATGCAGTTAAATAACCCTTATTTTCAAGATGTGAAACCCATTGAATGCCCATACGATGGCTGTCAATATCGCTTTGTCATTAAAAGTGATTTGAAAGACCACATAAACAAAAAACACACCTTTGAAAAACCATATCAATGCGAAAATTGTGGACAGATCTTCGGTACACGCAGTGAGCGTAGCAGTCATAAAAGAGTGCACGCAGATGTAAAAAATTTCCATTGCAAAATGTGTTCAAAATCATTTACTCGATCTTCAGTGCTGAAGAGCCACAATCGAATTCACTCTGGTGAACGGCCTTATAAATGTTCCATTTGTCAGAAAGCATTTACGCAAGCTAGCAGTCTGAAAAAGCATTTGGAAACTCATAAAATCAAACAATAATTTCTGTTCAGGTTTTTTTTATGTAGATATTAGAGTTAATAATGTCAACTTGTAAACAACAATTCTTTATAAATCTGTGCTTCTAAAATGATTTCAGGGTACCAACAATTTGAAAAAAAAAATCGTTTATCAATATGTCGTCAAACTATCTCGTATGTTTAATTACCTCAATAAAAAAAGTAATACATAAAATAATTTTAAGTTTTCCAAACACATGCATAACTTCATGTTAACTACTTAAGTTTAAATTCAAGAATGAAATTCCACATTATTTTCAGGTATATTACGTTAATATTCAATTATATTTGCACTAAACAGGCATAAATAAAAAGCCATTTTTGAAATAAAAAGCCATTTTTGAAATAAAAATTTATCATTTTTGTTCTTTCACATGGAGTGTAAATGGTTTTGTAAAGTATGGACAAGTTAAGACCGCTACATCCAATACCATTTAGAATTGAAGCAGTCTGTACAACTTGGAGTGGTTGCACCAAATGCATTGCCAATAATTAAGAGAGCAACGCCAAAGTTTGTTACACTATACACTAGAAGCAATATTTTGGATTTACAGCTATCAAATTAAAATTGTTCCAAACATTTATGTCGCATATATAATAACAGGCATAAAATATTTAACTTTATTACACAAAGATCTCTACAAACGTTCAAGTCTCAAAATCGTTTTGCTAGCTTTTGATTTGAAATATCAAAATATGTTAGAAAAAACTAAATTCTTTTAAAATGATTTGCAAATTGAATTATTTTTATTAAATTGGTCATTTATATGGTTTTAAATGTATGCTTATTAATGTGTATCGTATTCTGAATCAGCATTATCAATCGAATCGGAACTCCAATTTAAGTCTGATTCTGATTCGGAATAGGAATATTCATCCTGCCAATTACCAAACACACCGTCTAGATTCGATGATGGGAAATACTTTGCCAGATTATTTTGGTCGATATATAATATGTACCATAATATTAACATAACATGACTACAACAACCTACTGTCCTACATCCGTGGCGACACGAACAACAATATCCTCTTATTGTATATGTTTCATTAAACTCTAATAGTACATATGTTTTGTGAAACTTGTTCGATTGGAATCGTGAAAGTAAATTAAGCGATAATAATAAGGGACTTGGACCATTAATCAATTTTTCACAATATTTTTTACATAGGTTGACATCATCACAAATATTTAGAATAAATTTGTTATTGTTAGCTCTCACGTGAGACTGACAATAACTTTTTGCTTGACGTATTTGATATGATCCCAGACTTATCTGTTTTAATTGGCTATAGGTGAATTTCGGGAATAAAGTCAAATTGCTCACAACTTTGAATGATGTGTTAGGTATGCAATGTACGATGTTGGATAAAATATTTAGCTCGTTCATTTTGGATAACATTAAATCACCAATGTTGTTCCAGTCATGTGCATCACTTTCGATTTTACGACAAAATGCATTAACTAATGCCGCACCTATTTGAAAGTCCATTTTCAAGTGAGGAATCGATTGATGAATCTTTGTACCACTCAAAAATTTCCATTTATTTTTTATGTGCGAATTTCTCACTTCTACCACATAACGGGTTTTTGTAGCTAGACGAGACACATTGGCATCCGCTCGGGCAAGTTTGTTACTATGAGTACCTTTAGGTGACTTGACAATTAGTCCACAATTTTTTAGTGCATCAATAATGTCTCTGAATCCTCTATCAACAACGACAACATCTCCAACGCGCAATTCCTTGAAAATGCTTCCCGGTTCGTTCATTATCTCATTTAGAATAGTTGCGTCATTTTTTCGAGCTTCAAATGGTCCATATGCGGCAGCGATCAGTCCATTTGTTGTAACACACAACATAAACTTCATTAAATTTCTGCCGAACTGCATGCTGAAAGACTTTTTTTGGAAGTCGTAATTCGAACTTTTTATTGTGAATACGTATGTGGCATCTAATGTAAAAACTACTGATTCATCGTTCACTTCATAAATTTTTCTGCTAAGTGATGTAGTGTTTCTTAAAAGATCATTTCTGGTTCGATTGTATAAATACAATGGAACTATAGCCTCATGAAGTAAGTTACGAATTTTTTTAATCCAAACACCTACTGTTATTTGAGATTTGTTAAACTGTGGTGCAATTTCCGCATATGTATGGTTTGTTCTCAGTTTCATCAAATAAATGTAGAGTGCCAGGCTTAAACTTTCTTGTGTTTTGAAGTGTGGAAACATTAATGGTGTAACAGCACGTAAAATGATTTGAAATTGTGTTACATTAAGACCAATGTAAATTTCCATGGTATTGGAATTTTGCGGACCGATTGCTGAAAGAAATTAAAAAAGTTTGTGTTAATGGCATGCTCAATTCAACTTCAAATATAAATAATATAACAAACCTGGATTTTCTGATATCATCTCTGAACCAGTATTACGCAATAATTGTATCAAATCCTCTACTTGCTTCATAGAGAATTTATTTCGTTGGCCAGTATTACTTGCGAGAGTATTCCATTGAATTTCAGATAAATGTTGTTCACATGCCCTTGCTCCTTTCGGTATGTATATTTTTCTGTGTTTGATTACTTTAAATCGAATCTGGCGCGAGACATCATGAAACCTCTGTGTTCTGTTATCACACCCAGGAAAACTACAACGAAGGCGGCTGGCACCTGTTTTCCGAATGTCCAAATATATTGTTTGATCTTTTATATGAAATATTTATCATTTAATTAGGTCGTGAATTACATGACGTTGGAACATGAAAAGAATATATAAGTATAATGTTTTTTCAATATTCTTTCTTGTTCAATTTAGTCTTAAACTATAGTGAATAAAAAATATATTTTAAAAATTGTAAATGTAAATGAAACAATTATTTATTTATTCTGTAGGAAACAACTTACTTAATGCCATTTTTAGTTTGCGCGGTTACTTTGAATACTATTGCAACATAAATCAATGCAGTCAATGACTGTGGATGGCACGACTGATTTCAAATTTGTGTGTAAGAAGATAGTGAAGATACTGCCTACTTTTCATACTGAACATAGAGTTTGTATCGACAAACGACATTTCATTGAAAGTGTTCAATCAGTAAAGACGGAAATAATTGACAGTGGCAAATCGCAAAAATAAATAATTGATACGAATATACAAATAAAGAGGATAAATATAAAGGGACGGGAAAAATAAATAATATAATATTGAAAATGGTTTGCGCAATTTGTTTAAATTCGCTTTTATTTCGTAATTTAACCGTTTTAATGTGTGGCCACGTCTTTCATATGCGTTGTGTACATCGTTTGGAACGAAGAGGGTAATATTTTTTATCCTTTACTTCATTTGAAAACAAATCCAGCTATATTTAATTCTCAATTTCAGTCGAAACATTTGTCCTCAGTGTCAACAACCTGGATTTCGAATGGCGATATTTCCAGATTTTGATGAAGAACGCATGGCTGCAATGGGTATTAATGACGATGACGATGAATCTGAGGTTGACGTCAGCGATGAGGAAGACCAAAATCAACAAGAACAGCAAGAAAATCGCAACGAAATCAATGACAACAATCTTGGAAATCGTATTGCACGCAATGGACACGATATTCGTCGTAATAGACAAAATGGTCGGAATAGACGTAATTTTCAAGGTGTTTTTCGCAGAAATCAGGCTATCCCAGCTCGCCGTATTCGAGAAAATGACCAACATGTTTACATTCGCCGTCGTCGTGGTCGAATTGTTAGAAATTTTGAAGTTGATTTTAATCAACCGTACATTATTATTCAGTTGGCTGGACACCATTATTTTGCTTATCGTGCCAATAACGTTAATTGATTGATTGATTGAAAACATTCATTTCAAATCATTGAATTCAATAAAAAAAACAACATTACATTTACATACAAAGTACCCTATGTTCACGAAAAAGTAATATATAAAATAATTTCGAGTTTTTTGAAACACATACTTAACTAAATTCAAGATTGAAATTCTACATTATTTTTGGTTATATTACGGTAAAATGTACGATATATTGAATATATCTACTCTGAATATGGATAAATAAAAAGTAATTTTTGAAGAAAAAATGTATCATTTTTGTTCATTCACATGGAGTGTAAATGGTTTTATAAAGTATCTACAAGTGAAGGCCGTTACATCAAATAGCGTTGAGAATTGAAGCAGTCTTTACAACTTGGAATTGTTGCGCCAAATACATCGCCAATAATTAAGAACTTAAGCTTTTAATAGTATTTAGATTTTTTTTGCTGCGACCAATTTCTTAACCGTTTTTATTATTTGTGTCTTTGGCTTCATCGATGCATCCAAGGTTTGGTTGCTTCTGATTCCTTTTATTTGACCACAAAGCATACAAAATGTTTTATTGAAAACTAATAAATAAATCAAAACTGCATTATTTCCGAATTTATTAAAGAGTGTTTTTATCTCGATTTAAATTCTACTAGAACTTTTATTATAATGGAATATGGTGTATTTATTTTTTTAAATAAGTTTTTGATAGCAAAATGAGAATTTATTAAAATGTCGAACATGTTCAAAGGATTCGAAGAAAACTGCAGTTTGCACAGTACCATTTGCCTTTTGGAATTGTCTTTATACCCATACAATCCACGTGGAACCATTTAATGAGACATTGTGGATTTTCGCAGTAAATCATTATACCTTCATCGCCACCTCTACAAATACACCATTGTTGAATGGGATCAGGATTCGGAATGTCGACTTGGATGGCAACAGTCATTCGACGTCGACGCACAGGTCGTGGAAGAAGTTGAGTCGGGTTGCGAGAAACATCTGGTGTAACAGTCACTCGCCGCTGACGAACAGGTCGTGGACCAAGTTGATTCGGGTTGCGATAAACATCTGGTACAACAGCCACCCGACGCTGGCAAACATGTCGTGGACTAAGTTGAGTCGAGCTGCAAGAAACATCTGATGTACGTAAATTGCGTCGTTGCTGAATTGATTGTCGACGAAGATGTTGAGTTTTACCTCGGGTTTGATCCAAAACGAAGTTTTGGCCAGTAGTGATCAAAATTGCCCGTGCCAGAGACCGTGTAACTAATTTTAACGTGTAATTAATGATTGTTTTCAAGAGCAAAAGAATAAGAAAATGGAATTTACCTCTCACGCATCCAGAAGCCAATGTTTCATCGATACGCTGTGGTGAGCAAAGCTTGGAGGCTTCCTCGATTTTTTTTTTATAGGAACGTGTTTCTAAAAGAGCAAAAATAAAAAAATATTTTCAATGAATAGCACAGTCGTTGCCAACAATTTTTCTAGTAACAATATTAATAATTATAAACTAATATCTAATTGAATACAAACTAATTTTATACAATTAAATAAGAAAAAAATCACTAACGTGCGACCATTGCTACACATTTATTTGTACTTTTTACTACTGTTAATTATTTCCGTCTTTACTGATTCAACACTTCTAAAGAAATGTCGTTTGTCGGTTCAAAAGTCTATGCTCAAAATAAAGAGTAGGCAGTATCTTCACTATATTTTTACGAGATTTTACATGCTTAGAATTTGTCGTGCCATCCTCTGTCATTGACCATAAACAATTAGAGCACTAATAAATTGACATTTTTTTACTAAAACTTAGTTGACTGTTTTAATAATACGTTAATATAACTGATCAAAATCTGTTAATTTTTGTGATTTCTCATAAAACGGCTACAGTTCAAATTGTCTATTTGATAAACAAAAATTCTAGACAAAATTGAAATAGTTTGATTTTTAAAAAATAAATTTTTTTTACAGTTATACAATAATATGATGAATATTGAAAATAAAACCATTGAAAAATCAGTTGTTGATCGAAATGGGCTTGCGCCTAATAAATAAACTTTTTGTGCATGCATTTTTTAAAATGTATCATTATTATGGTATATAGCGGAATTCTAATCTAATAATATATCATAATAATTTAATAATTAATATTTTATATTAATTTTAATACATTTTTATTGAAAACATTATTTAAAACTGAAAACGAATTAAACTTCGAATGCGTTTTGAGTTTTATTTAATGTAAAAATGATTTACTGTATGTTTCTCTTCTCTTTACATTTTAAATTGATATTTTTATGTATATTTCATAATGCATTTGAATATATAAAGACAGCTTAATTCAATTAGATCCACGTACGCGATATTATCTTTGCAATTTATATACAAAGAATTGTTAAATTTGTCGTTCTGTAATTCTAGTCAAATATTTTTTTTGATTTTGAAATCGGTCGTGCTGAAAATGTTATGCAAAGTAAGTGTGAAGATATTATTATCGCCATCTGTTGTTTGGTTACACAAAAATTAGTACTAAACTTGGATAAAGTACTTATGTACTAATCGATATGACGTTTCCATGTAAAACTTTGGAGATTCTT
>JAQOWM010000788.1:0-18587 GCA_029041755.1 Resseliella maxima | reverse complement strand
GAAATTGAATGAAGCACATCAAGTTCTTCGCAATGATGAAGATGGAAAAGATGAGAATAAAACAGTTATAAATGGTGACAAGGTTATGGGTAAAAATGAGGGAAACAATGCAGAAAAAGAAAGCATTGAATGTGAAAATTTATCACAAGAGTTTGATGCATTCTTCGCTGAAGAATATAAAATTCAAAATCCAAACGATTCAGATTTGGAAAAATCATCCAATAGCATATTGGACAAAACATTTTGTGTTAAAAATAATTCAAAAAAAGTTGCTGACGAAGTTTCATGTGAAATCATCAACATAAATGATTGTGAAGAAGAAGAAATTGAAACAAAGTCAACAAAAAGTGAAGCAAATGGACAAAATCGTATGATGAAGCGTCATTATGCTAAAGAAGAACTGATCAATGAACAATTATCCATGCCAACTGAACAGAAAGTTCTTAAGATAAAATGCGATGTACATGAAGAGCCAATTTACGAACGTATCGATACGACCGATTCAGGAATCAATACAGTTGCAGAAACTGAAACTGAAAGTAAAAAAACCGGAGGTTCAAATGAAGTCATCTATGCAACTGTATCAAAACCAAAAGAACAAAGTTCCGCGATTTATGCAACGGTCGCTAATCCTGATTTGGAACCAAAAGTCGAACCAACAGCAGAACCATCACCAAAATCGAGCCCAGCATCAATTAGTAAAGTCAATGGCCCAGTCGAATGTAAACATTCATTCCATTATCGCACAGCAGCATGGTCAAACAATTGTTTCCATTGCTCAAAGAAGTAAGTTGTTTTTTTTTATTTTAAATAAGCCATTTCTTTCTCCTTTTTTCAAGAATAAATCTAATTTTGGCTTTTTTCTGTACTTATAGATTCATCTTGGGTATCATCGCTTATAAGTGCAATTTTTGCGATTTGTATATTCATCATGATTGCAAAACACAACTCAAATTACAAATGCAGGACAAGAAAAATTACATATCTGAATGTGTCCCTGAAGATGGTCCAAGAATACCTGCTTTGATTGTTCATTGTGTAAATGAGGTAAATATTTTGTTCATTTAGAATTTTATTTTTTTTTTTTTTTTATTATAAAAACTAAAAAGAAAATTGGAAAAAAAAATATTCAAAAAAATTAATTCATTTGGTTTTTTTTTCTAAACAAAGATTTTTCCAAATTCAAATTGATTTAAAAAATCTTTAAAAATGCAAATATTTAAAAAAATACTTTTCTTTGTATTTTCAATAGGTTGAAACACGTGGTTTAAAAGAACGAGGAATTTATCGTGTTTCTGGTTCTGAAAAAGAGATTAAAATGCTTCGAGATCGTTTCAAGCGGTATAACACTATGCCCGATTTATCAAATGATGAACATACATGTCATTTGTAGTTGTATTAAACAGTATTTGCGATCGTTAAAAGAACCAATTGTTCCAGCGTATGTATGGAATGTGTTAGCAAATATCATTAGCCAAAATGAAGGTAGCGGAGGTGAAAAGGAAATTCGAAGACGTTTTCAAAGGGAAATTGCTCAAATACCAAGAGCAAATCGTGACACATTGGCATATATGGTGTTGCATTTACAAAGGTAAATTCAATGGACAATATTATAAGAAAAAGAATTAACGTAAAACCATTTATTCATTACAGAGTCGCAACATGTCCTGAAATTCAAATGCCAATTTCCAATTTGGCCCGTGTATTTGCTCCAACTATTGTTGGATATTCAAAAGAAATTCTAGATCACAATGAAATGTTGAATGAAACAATCACTCAACGAAATGTAAGTGTTTTTTTCTTTTCTTTTAAATAATTTTATTTCAAGTTTATTTAGTTGAAATTTTTTCTGAAATGAAAAACCCAAAGAACAAAATTAAACAAAAATAAAAATAAAAATTAAATATTTTTTTTCTTTTTAATTTCAGATCATGCAACACATTTTGAATATTCCCACAGATTATTGGTTCGATTTCATCTGTGAAGGTATGAATGATTTCTAAAGAATTTCATCATCGTTCATCAATTATGCCAAATCGATTTGATTTGAAGAAAAATAATCCGAAATATTGAGCGCTTAAAAAGACAATGGTATTTGTCTCTTCAAAAAAAAAAAAAAAAAAAAATAAATAAATAAATAATTAAAATAATTATACATACGCAAAAAATATGAATTAGTTGTTAAGCATCGATCCAGTTTCAATTTGATTTAAATTACAATCCAGTTAAAAGGAAAAAAGGAAAAAAACAAAAAAAAAATTATTCATTTTTTTTTTTATAAATATTGATCAGATTAATCCATTTGTGTTCAGTGCATTCGTAGGTAATTTCATATACCTAACTGACAAATGTCAATTTTTTTCATTCATACAAACGATTTATTTTTATTCGCTTGGAATATTTCATAATCATAATTTATCTGTCAATTTGAAAAGATTTGTTTATCTGTTTTGAATCAAAGAACGAAATTTTGTTTCGAAAATCATCATTTTTTTTTTCCTAATATTCATCAACAAACCAATATGTAATAGATTTAAATGACAAAAAAAAATTGAATAAAAAAAACGGCGACAACAAAAATTACGTTTTTACATATTTTTCTAGTCTACATAACATTTTTTTCAGCACTGGTTTACACCTAACTTTGGACAATCTTCCTATCTCATTCTTACATTTGAATAAAATTATGCGCAATAGTATTATACACTTTTCGTGATTAATCTAGATACAATACTACAACATGCACACTGACAGCTGATCTGTGGACCATTCACAATAAAAACAAGAACTTGTATATTTGTGAAATGTGTTTGCACTTTAAAGTAATGAATTTAAAAATTTTCCAAAAGCGGCGATGTGTTCAGTTATATTATTATGCTTTATATTTATTGTTGAGGATGCTGGTGGATTATGGATGCGAGCTCTTGTTGTTGGTGCTTGAACTCGCGTTGCACGATTACTTCTCGTACTACTTCTATGATGTGATGGTTGTCGTGGGGGCGATGGTGGTGGTGATGCACCTCCAAGATGTTGTATTTGTTCACGCTTTTGTTGTCTTTCCTCCAAAGCTTCCGATGTTATTGCAGATACCATAACTTCGGCTGCTGCTGCTGCTGTCGCTACTGATTCTGTTAGTTGACTGTATGGTGGTGGTGGTTGTTGTTGTTGTTGTTGTTGTTGCTGTTTTCCCTGACCATCTAATTGTTTCCAAACATCCATAGTTTCCGGTGATTCTGGTGCTGTTGGTGAAACCATTGGCTTCATTTCGCCCATTTCAATATTATCGCGACGATTTAATGCTATTGATCCGCTTACGTTTCTGCGGTGTTCACAAATATGTAGGAAGAGAACAATCAAAAATACTAAAACACCGTAAATCACAACAACTGCCATATTTTGGTTTTCATATTCTTCTTAGTTTTCAATTGATTCTTGTTTTGGTTTTTTCTTTTTTTTGTTGTTCTTTATATTTTTTTAAGAGATTTGTTGTGTTGTTGTCAGTGGTGACTTCGAAACCAGTTTCATTGCTAATAGCTTGTGATTGATGCTCATAGTTTAGACTCAGTCCATAATTTAATTCAGATTGTTCTTTATTAACATGGCCAATTCCTTTTGATAAGACAATCACAAATACTATTGAACTCAGCAAGAAGAGAATATCTATTAACTGAGCCATTTTTGTCCTCTACAATATGTATGTATATGTATGAGATGATGTGTAACTAAGAAAAAAAAAAGAAGAAAAAAAAAATATTTGTTATGACAAGTGTTTCTTTCTGAATAGGCTAAAATCTTTGAGAAATGATTGAGATGGAATAAAACATTGTCTTTTTTACGTTTTAGTTTACAAATTTATTATTATTATATATGATGTGGGAAAAAAAACAAGCAATATGTGAAAAAAATACGAAAAACTTGACTTATGTATTCTAAAAAAACTTATGTATTCTATATATGTCGGGCTGAGAGTAAAAACGGTTATAGTGATCTTACCTCCTGCTCACTCTCACAGATATATCCATAAGCGTGAGCAGGAGGTAAGCTCACTTTAACCGTTTTTACTCTCAGCCCGAGTAAAAACGGTTATAGTGATCTTACCTCCTGCTCACTCTCACAGATATATCCATAAGCGTGAGCAGGAGGTAAGCTCACTTTAACCGTTTTTACTCTCAGCCCGACATATGTGATGTGCCATTGGATACCACCAGAGAATTTTACATTCTCCGTTGGTTACAGCTGCCAATCCAATCAGGTGGTGAAATCTCCAACGATGTTCACAAACAAACACACACACACACACACAATATAACATAATCAATTTATTTGCCTTGATTTTGGATGGCTTGAATTTCATTGCGGTAACACCAAACTTGAGCAATTCTATGAAATCCATTAAAAAACACACTGAGTAGGGTTGCACCGGCCATGGTTAGTGTCACAGCACGGAACGAATCCGAATTCATCATCATGTCTCTTGCAATTTGAAGTGGTGATTTATGTGCCATTTGGCCTGTATTCGGGTCTATATTGCCAATGAATTCAATGTTTGTATTAATAAACAATGTTTTATTAATACTCTCCAAAAAAATGTAACAATAAGAATTCAAGTCATCTATTTCAAGTGAAAAATCGTCCATATTGCAACTTAAATAATTTCTGTTGAAACTACAATTGTTTACAAAAGGGACGATACCTTCTTTTTCTATGTTGAATGTTTTGAAAATGACGTATGGTTTCTGATTGCAGCCAATGCAGCCATAACTCGATGATACGGAAAAATCACAAACAGCTTTCTCTATGTTTAGACCTGCAATGTTTACATTCCCTATCAATATATTGAGAGTTGCTTTTATTGGCTGCACTATTTCAATGGCATCCCTATTTTTAATATTGTATGTTACCAATTCATTCATCGGATGTTTCATTTTTCTGAACTTTTTCAATTGGGATTCTGGTGACACGCAATAACTTTCGCAGAAATCTGATTGACACGTAACATCGTTAGTGTTATATGTGATATTATTTTGACTTCTGATTTGGATTTGATAGTCACCGACCTTTGTTGAATCTGGGAAATTCATTTCAGCTGCATGTACAGGATAGAATTTTTGATTGTCTTGGATAACAAATCTTTCCGTGTCATATTCTTCGGACATAAATGAGTTAATGAAAATTGGAAGATTATTAATTTCCGCGAAATTGACATTATTCACCTTGTACGATGGATTATTAACATTTAGCTTCAGTGATGTTTTTATTCCTTTATAACTTATTGTCAATTCAATTTCCCAAATTTTACTGGAATATCTATAAATGTTAGCCGTATGACCCACTGGTTCTAACCACCAATGCATAAAAGAATTCAAATTGGAATGCTTGTGCTACGATATTTTAGAAATGTTGCACACCGAATATGGATATTATTTAAGTCGTACAGAATTCGTAAGCAAATTTCTTGAAACGTACGACTTAGATTGGTCAGTGTATTATCCCATAACATACTTATTGGCAAAATGTCTCAAACAGTTTAAGTCATATAACGAAGAGACATCAGTGGCAATGGCAATTGCTTTTATTGAGGATTATCGTATTGATTGCTTGGATTACATTCATAACAATTGACAAAATAAATTTGAAAGCGCGTACATTGCCCATTACCAAAATTCTTTTTCATTTCTGATTGTTTTTTATTTAATGTTGTGATCGCACACGCTCTTTTTAACGCCTTTGCTAAACAGTATCCTCTTCGTGCCTGAGTATCCTCTCCGTTTTGTTTGTTCTCTTTCGTAGCGCATAGAATGCAATCAAAGACAAAGGGTGATTTACCGTTAGGTTTTGGAATTGCCATCTTCATTTGATCCAAAATATATTGTAACGAATATGTTGTACGAGTATTGATTTTTGTTTTTTTTTTTTCAGAATTTTACCACCCACACACACACACACACACACGCACACACATATATATTTATATATAATTCAAGATGATTTATCTTTTTATGTATTTTCTTTTTGTTATCATAATGTCGCCCACCACCATTCCACCAATAAAAGCATTTGGTATTTATGCACAGTATGGTAAAGTGGTTGTTAACGGTGCCGAAGAATGTGAATTTACAAATAATGGCCAAAATTTCATATACAAATCATACGATGATAACTATTCAATGGATGACAAATATCTATTTGGACTAATTAATTATAAATGTGAAAAACATATGGGGGTTTTCACTTCTAAATTTGAATGCAAACCATATCTATTTTTTTGCGAATATAATGAATCAATTCCAAAATGTAGTCACACCAATTTAAAATATGCCATTGGAATCACAATTGGCCTTATTTTGTTTATGATTGTATCCTTTTGCTCAAGATTTTTGTATCGAAAAATGTGTCAACGGCATAGTTACAAACAAATAAAAAAAGCTGATATGAAAGCTGTGGAATTTGTTAATCAATTGAAAAAAGCACCTGGCATCGAGAGCGTAAATACGATAAATTTTGTACAGTTGAAAGAAAAAAAGATGAGTCAAAAACAAATACAAAAAATAAAAGAAAATAGGGCGAAATGTATTAAGCATGCAAGGAATCAATCATCATCATCATCATCATCATCATCATCATCATCATCATCATCACCATCACGATCACGATCAGCACCATTGTATCCAACAACAGTGGGAATAGCGAATATACTGGTAATTTTTGGATTGTTGATTGGACTAGCATCATCTTGCGATAACAATTTATATATCACATCAACCGGAATGATTTGTGAGAATCGAAATTGTAAGGAAAGTGTGATGACAAGCTTTCCACTTCAAACTGGCCAAACCATATGTTTTAATGATATAAACGATAATGTACTGGAAATGAATGTGAAGGATACATATTATCGTGTAAAGTATTTCCATGTATACGATACAACCGAATTTGAAATACGAGTGGAAAAACCAGTCGGTGTATGTGGCTCATATTGCGCTGACGCCACATATTGTCATTTGCACAAAAAACATGAAAAATTTGTTGATAAACCCGGTAGAATTCAGGGTTATACATGCGAAAGCGAATCAACTTGCGACACATTTTGCTGGAGATCCTGGTCGTGCACTTTTATGCAATGGTGTTTAGAACCAGTGGGTCATACGGCTAACATTTATAGATATTCCAGTAAAATTTGGGAAATTGAACAAATAAATTATAATTAAACGTATAAATTTACCTCCTAATGTATATATGTATTGTCAATTCTATGATCGCAATTTACTAACAGTGATTTGACTGATAAAAAATGCGCCAGAAAAATTTTTATCAAATCGAACATACCAGATGAAATGGCATGTAAAATCCTACACCAGAATTGAAAAAAAATGTTTTTGATTTTTTTTTCGATTTTCAGCGATTTCCGATTACTCACAGTAGAAGGTTATATGAAAACGATGGAAAGCCATAGGATGTGTTTGTTGGTTGTATTTAACGGACTCACGACAACGAATATTTTTAGTTATCGGTTATGGGTACCTGTTACAAAAAAAAATTAATTCACAAATCGTAGAAACATACTCGTTTTTGTAAGTGTATTCATTTTTCTGGGGCTGTATGATAGCTTTTACAGAACCCCCACCACAGACCATCATTACAAAATGTCTTCTTGAAATTGTAATGCAGTTTTCAAAAGTAAATCATAAGTAGTTTGTTTTCAACTCGCAAACAGATAACACGTATATCTTTGTGAATTTTAGTGATCAATTGTGAAAGAGATTTTTTATGAATTTTGTTTAAAATCAAAGAAAACAGTTAAAGTTATTATTCAAAAAATATTAAAAGTGTGACAAAAAAAGAAATAAAAACACAATCATGGATTTCATACCAAATAACCCAATGGACGATATTAAAAAAATGGGTGCACTTATCATCAAAGGCACTTCTGAAAAAGGTAAATTAAATAAAAAAAAATTGATAGCGATTACAAAATAAAAACTTGTTTAGATCAATTGCAAGTTAGGAAAAAAATTGGAAAAAACCTTAAAATAAGGAAAAAAGTAGATCAAAATAGTGTTGGAATTGAATTGTGTTTATTTTCGCCGTGATTAATTTGTATTTGTAATAAATATTTGATCTTTTTTTTTTTTTTAATTTTTTCTTTAGAATATTATCGGTTTTTGCAAATGCAAGAGCAAATGCAATTAAAATGGCAAGTAACAATGACAAAACTTGCTGAAATTACAAAAGAGCTTGAGAAGTGTCTTGCAGAAAAGAATACTTTGGCTGTCAATTTAGAGCATGTCAGCAAATTGTGGGAAGAAGAAAAAGAATTCCGCCGATCGGTGGAGTCTGAACGTAATTTTTATGTAAGTATTTTCAAATGAACCAAATTTTAATTGAAATTTACATTTTTTTTTTTTAATAAAAAAAAAACATGTTGCTTCAAAACAATTAATAGAATTGTTTTGTTCAATTCATGAATAAATTTGTTATTCCTTTGTTGACAAAATTGTATTTTTTCTTCAACAGAAAATGAAATTGAATGAAGCCCATCAAGTTCTTCGCAATGATGAAGATGGAAAAGATGCGAATAAAACAGTTATAAATGGTGACAAGGTTATGGGTAAAAATGAGGGAAACAATGCAGAAAAAGAAAGCATTGAATGTGAAAATTTATCACAAGAGTTTGATGCATTCTTCGCTGAAGAATATAAAATTCAAAATCCAAACTATTCAGATTTGGAAAAATCATCCAATAGCATATTGGACAAAACATTTTATGTTAAAAATAATTCAAAAAAAGTTGCCGACGAAGTTTCATGTGAAATCATTAACATAAATGATTGTGAACAAAAAGAAATTGATACAAAGTCAACAAAAAGTGAAGCAAATGGACAAAATCGTATGATGAAGCGTCATTATGCTAATGAAGAACTGATCAATGAACAATTATCCATGCCAACTGAACAGAAAGTTCTTAAGATAAAATGCGATGTACATGAAGAGCCAATTTACGAACGTATCGATACGACCGATTCTGGAATCAATACAGTTGCAGAAACGGAAACTGAAAGTAAAAAAACCGGAGGTTCAAATGAAGTCATCTATGCAACTGTATCAAAACCAAAAAAACAAAGTTCCGAAACTTATGCAACGGTCGCTAATCCTGATTTGGAACCAAAAGTCGATCCAAAAGTAGAACCAAAAACAGAACCATCACCAAAATCGAGTCCAGCATCAATTAGTAAAGTCAATGGCCCAGTCGAATGTAAACATTCATTCCAATATCGCACAGCAGCATGGTCAAACAATTGTTTCCATTGCTCAAAGAAGTAAGTTGTTTTTTTCATTTTAAATAAGCCATTTCTTTCTCCTTTTTTCATGAATAAATCTAATTTTGGCTTTTTTCTGTACTTATAGATTCATCTTGGGTATCATCGCTTATAAGTGCAATTTTTGCGATTTGTATATTCATCATGATTGCAAAACAAAACTTAAGTTACAAATGCAGGACAAGAAATATTACATATCTGAATGTGTCCCTGAAGATGGTCCAAGAATACCTGCTTTGATTGTTCATTGTGTAAATGAGGTAAATATTTTGTTCATTTAGAATTTTATTTTATTTTTTTCATTTTTTTTTCATTTGGTTTTCTTTCTAAAACAAAGATTTTTCCAAATTCAAATTGATTTAAAAAATCTTTAAAAATTGCAAATATTAAAGAAAAAACTTTTTTTTTGTATTTTCAATAGGTTGAAACACGTGGTTTAAAAGAACGAGGAATTTATCGTGTTTCTGGTTCTGAAAAAGAAATTAAAATGCTTCGCGATCGTTTCAAGCGGTATAACACTATGCCAGATTTATCAAATGATGAATATGCATGTCATTTGTGGTTGTATCAAGCAGTATTTGCGATCGTTAAAAGAACCAATTGTTCCAGCGTATGTATGGAATATATTAGCCAATATCATTAGCCAAAATGAAGGTAGCGGAGGTGAAAAGGAAATTCGAAGTCGATTTCAAAGGGAAATTGCTCAAATACCAAGAGCAAATCGTGACACATTGGCATATATGGTGTTGCATTTACAAAGGTAAATTCAATAGACAATATTATAAGAAAAAGAATTAACGTAAAACCATTTATTCATTACAGAGTTGCAACATGTCCTGAAATTCAAATGCCAATTTCCAATTTGGCCCGTGTATTTGCACCAACTATTGTTGGATATTCGAAAGAAATTCTAGATCACAATGAAATGTTGAATGAAACAATCACTCAACGAAATGTAAGTGTTTTTTTCTTTTCTTTTAAATAATTTTATTTCAAGTTTATTTAGTTGAAATTTTGTTGGAATGATAAACCAAAGAACAAAATTAAACAAAAATAAAAATAAAAATTAAATATTTTTTTTTCTTTAATTTCAGATCATGCAACACCTTTTGAATATTCCCACAGATTATTGGTTCGATTTCATCTGTGAAGGTATGAAAGATTTCTGAAGAATTTCATCATCGTTCATCAATTATACCAAATCGATTTGATTTGAAGAAAAATAATCCGAAATATTGAGCGCTTAAAAAGACAATGGTATTTGTCTCTTCAAAAAAAAAAAAAAAAAAAAAAAAAATAAATATTTAAAATAATTAAAATAATCAATCATCAGTCAAAAGATATTTTGTTACGTTTATTGTATTCGAAATACAAATGACATATCAAGTTGCATAAATTAAACATACGAAAAAATATAAATTAGTTGTTAAGCATCGATCCAGTTTCAATTTGATTTAAATTACAATCTAGTTATAAGGAAAAGAGGAAAAAAAAAAAAAAAAGAAAAAAAAATTATAAAACATAAATTTTTAAAAACATAAATTTATCTATGCTACGATTAATTTTTTTTTTTTTTCTTTTAAATATTGATGAGATTAAACCATTTGTGTTCAGTGCATTCGTAGGTAATTTCATATACCTAACTGACAAATGTCAATTTTTTTCATTCATACAAACGATTTATTTTTTATTCGCTTGGAATATTTCATAATCATAATTTATTTGTCAATTTGAAAAGATTTGTTTATCCGTTTTGAATCAAAAAACGAAATTTTGTTTCGAAAATCATCATTTTTTTTTCTTAATATTCATCAACAAACCAATATGTAATAGATTTAAATGACAAAAAAAAAATTGAATAAAAAAACGGCGACAACAAAAATTACGTTTTTACATATTTTTCTAGTCTACTTAACATTTAATTTCAGCGCTGATTTGCTTCTTACTTTGCACAATTGCCTATTCGTTATAGCGATGAAGCACGCAAAATTTTTAACTCCATGGTAAGTAATATATTTGGAATCAAAAGTAGAACTGAAACCAAAGTGATCATCTACAGATAGCGATAGAATAAAAATAATCAAGGCTCAATCAATTGCATCCCATTATAATTTGGATAGAAAATACAAAAAATCTAAAAAGTTCGAGTTATAAAAGAAGTGTTATTAATTTCAATTTATTCACCTTTATTCAATTGCAATAAAATTGTTTTACAGAATTTTAACATGTAAGAAAAACGCCAATACTAATAAATACTATAATTAATAAATGACTGATGACAATCATTCAAATTCAGCGAGTTTTGTTATTGCAGAAATGAAAAACGCTTTAAGGGCTAAAATATCTATTTCGAAATCTAATCTATTTTCATATTAAATTGGAATAGCATAACCAAGTAAAAGTTCATCTCGATAGTTCGGACTTTCACAAGAAGAATCTTTTGATACCATGTGATCACTGATTGGTGGTCCAGCATAGCATCGGAACAGAGGAATTGTGCCTTCAAATGGACTTGAATAAACGAAACCAACAGATCCCAATATTGTTCGACCTGCATAGACGTATCGACCAAAAATTTGAGAAAAAAAAGAATACGCGAAAAGTGTTTTTTTTTTATCTAAAATTACAATTAATCGATCTAAATTATCAAAAACTATACCTTCACATCCTGAGTCGAATGACAGAAATGAACCTTGATTAAATTCACACTCGAAAAGCTCACGAGTAATATTTGGTTGTGCATAGCAAAGAGTACGCCAGCTCACTTCAGCTGTAAATCCTGATGGTAATTGTCTAGTGGAAGCAACATGTTTTTTAGTATTGGAATTATAGCCACGCGTTAATTTATTATAACAAAGGCTCTGGCAACTACAACATGGTCCCTTCTTGACAATGTACATATTTGTGTTGTCTCCATTCTTCTGACAGAAATCATTAACGCTGTTATATGTTTTGCCATCACTTCCACAGACAAGTGAATTTTGAAAATCAGGACACGATTGACAATATGAGGAATATGCAGCCGATAGCAAAATTGCGATAATGAATTTAAATTTAAAATTCATTTTAAAATGAACTTTCTTAGTAAAACGCTTGTCCGATGGTTTCAAATAAACTGAATGAATTGTGAAACAACGGTCGACTTTTTAAATCAAAATTTGTACAAATACATATTAATCACTGTCAAATTTTCATTTATTCAATTATATTACCGAATAAAAAGAGTGAAATTCAATGATAAATTAAGACGGCAAAAGTAAGTAAAATTAATCTATTTACTATAAATAAAATTCCCAATGCAGGAGCCATAATTTTAATTGAAATACGTTTATTACCCTATCAACGTAATGAATAAATTGCATCAAAGAACGAATTTCATTCTAATTGTTTACATATGAATATTTGAGCATCTGATAAAAATGCAATGCACTCAGTGCCAGAAGTGTCAATCGCACAATTTTCACATAACAATTTTTTCTTTCGAATTGTGGACTAAATTTTTTTTTCTGCACGTTTCACACAATTTCGAAAAAAAAATGAAAAAAAAAAGATTTGTTTGTCCTAAATTGTGTGAAGCGCGTTGACATTTTTTCCCCCAAAATACGAAACAAAAATATATGCGAAAATTGTGCGATTTACAACTCTGCTCACTGATGCGCAAAGCATCCGAAAATGTTGGCTTAAAAAGCAAACTGTATCCGTAACAAAAATATGACTTTTTGCTTTATGAATATTATTTACTTACGGATTATACTCCGTCTTCTTCTTTCACTGTTCATCAAACGATATACTTAAAGATTAACTCGAAAGTTATAAGAAAAGAGTAAACAATGAACAAGATTAATCATTTATCAAGTAATAATTGAATAAAATAAATATTTGACAGTGGTCCAAACTCCAAACCATGCAATTAAATACAATTTATCGAAACATTTCATTATTTTGATACAAAACAAACTTGCGATAATTTCATAGGGTCAATGTATTTTCTCATTTTTCAAAAACAATCAAATACGTCATTTGATTCATTTCATTGATGCAGTAAAAAAAGAATTATAAGAAATATATCCACAATTTATAGATTTAGTGATTTTATTCAAATTTAAAATCGATATCAATGTTAACAAATTTCTCAAATTTTCTACTTTTATCAAAAGAAAATAATTTAAAAAATTGCTCACTAAAAGCCAGGTAAAAACCACCGATACAGAGATGTCACAGAAAAGAAAAAAATGCGAAAATAGTTCTCTTCACACTCACCGGAAAAATGCGATAACTATGTAAGTCAATGTATAGCGTTTCGATTTCGCTATTTCATTATTTGCGTTCTTTGTTTGTATGGGACCAAAATATTTGTTGCGCTTTATTTTCACTCTTCGTATTTAACTCATATTCGTTTGATTTTTCACTGAATAATTCGAAGTAATCAATAGTGAGTTTTACGAATGAAAAAACAATCAACAAAAGTAACGTCTGATATATTACCGAATAATTTTAAAATTATTTCTGAAACTATGCGTGATTGATTTATTGAATTTGTAAATTTGAAAAGAAAAGAAAAGAAAAGGAAAGAAACGAAACATTTATCGATATCCCAAACTTATTATGGCTTAACGAATGAGATTTTCCGAAAATAACAAAAATTGTTATTTTACTATTTCAATTCTAGCTTGATATTACGATGCATTTTGTTTAGATTTGAAACGATCGAAGAAACTATTTGAGAAACGATTTACTTCGATGTGAACTGAATGTGCGCAAGTTCTGCAGTTATTACGTTGATTTTTTCAGAATAAATATTCTTATAGATGTAAAAAAGAAATACTTATTACTTTCCTTATTATATGAAAATTTGTTTTGATATAGAATTTAACTAAATTAAAATTATTATTCGAACAAGAGGTATAAATGTGGAAGGTGTACTAGAGAGTCTAGTCTAGAGTAGACAGCTAAAAATTGATATTTGATCACATTTGTAATGGCTATAATTTACCGGAACTTTTAAGATTTGACGTTCGATTTTTCAATATCAAAAATTTTTCGGATATTATTTGTATTCTAGAAGAGTGGAAAACTTCACTCAAAAGTTCACCGCATGCAATCAACACATAAGTCCACCGCAAGTATAGTTTTTATGCAATTGAGGAAATTCATTTGAATTTATCAATTATTTCGAAGATTAAAAAGGGCATTGGCATAAATGTATTGTATCGGAGAGGGACTACTTTAAAGGCGATGAAATAGACTTGGTAGAAGGAAAAAAATGATTATTGATCATAATAGTATTTCGATAATAAACATTATTTTGTGTAATTTTTATTGAATTTTTCCATTATTTTTCATCGAAATATTTGATACAAACTAGTAGAAGTGTTCTTCTCTGCAGCAGTTCACTGGTCTTCTACTTTTTTTCCGCTGCAATATCGTTTGTTTTTAACTTCAAAATAGTTATCAATTTCGAATACAATAAAAGCATATTTGTTTAATTCTTTTGTTTCTTGTTAAGTTTTCGAATAATATCGCTTAATTTGAGGAGCACAGTCATTGTAAATTTAAAAAATCATCAATTTATTCTATCAACAGGTGGAACTTTCCTTTCGTCACATTCAAAAGTAACTTCTAAAATGTTAGTATTCGGCTGTCATCCACATTCAAGGCTCAATCAATTGCATCCCATTATAATTTGGATAGAAAATACAAAAAATCTAAAAAGTTCGAGTTGTAAAAGTGGTGTTATTAAAATTGTCTTCGATTATTTTACAGGAAAAATGTTATTTTGTATCTCATTTACAATAAAATTATACATTTCATTTAATGTAAAAACCTACGTGAAACCAAAAATAGGAATATTTCATTAAACAAACAACATGTGAGAATTTAATTTGAATAAATAAAAGAAAATAAGTCTTTTCTTCAATTTTTTTTTTCTTTTGCTTAATTCCAATTGTTTTTGGCAATGTTACGTGTTGGCTACCTCACATAACTCAGGATAAATATGGAACAAAATCTTACACACTGACTTTAATTTCGAAAAAAAACTATAAAAATAAAACAAATATTTTAAGTTTCATTCAAATAATTGTATTTGTATTTTGAAGCTATTTCCTTAATCCACAATATTTCATTTTACTATATTTTTCATAAATGTTTGTTTTAAAGTAATGTTACTATTTGAGAGGGCATTTTGATTTTTTTTCAACTTTTTTCAATTCCGCAAGACGAGAAGAAGCCTTTTTCTTTGCAGCCTTCCATTCGTCAACTTGTGATTTACAATCTTGTCCATTTATTACGTTGTTTTTAATTGTGGTTGATAGATCTAAGGCATCTTTAAGTCCATTCTTCATAATTTCTACATATTCACGAAGTTGGTACACTCTTAAAGCTTTTGTCTTTCTACTGAACAATTCATTTGTATTACCAGCATACTTCTGTTCAATATCATTAATACATTTATCGTAATTCTGTTTAATATCAGAAAGCTTTTTAAATAATAATGTAAATTTTCCTTTACTTTCAAAACTAGACATAAAACCCTTCAAATATTTAGTATTAACAGAGCTTTTATTGGCCACTGTTAGAGCTTCACCAATTGCACCAGATATATTATTATAAGTTGTTTGCACTGTTGCAAACTCCTTTTCAAAAGATCCTTCACTTGTTGGCAACTGTTATTTTTTATAAATGAAAGAAAGAAAAAAACAGAGGTAAAATGAATTGGTTGTATTTAAAATAAAAATAATTTGAAGAGAAATATGAAATAACATTGTTAATGACATTGTTTTACAACTATTTTAAATTATACTTGATAATTATTAATTATTCTATAAGTAATTGGGAAATAACTTACGCCAATTGTAAAAATGGCTGCGAAAAATAATATTTGAATTAAATGGTTCATTGTGCTCACAATTCTGAACTAATGAATATCATGGTTTGATCGAAATATTTATTCGTATCATTTCATACGTCGTACCATCAAAAATTCCAATGTAATTTAAATAAAATTCTTGTGCAAGACATTTCTATTTATTTCGCTTGGTAATGGCTTTTAATATGGCACATATTCTCTAATTTATGTAATTATTTTATTGTTTAATTTATATATTTATTTATCAATGATAATTACATGGGATTTCCTCAATTCATTTGCATCTCTTAGCAACAGATTGATAATTTTATACGTGCGAAAATGTGTCATTGGCAACCAAACTTCAAAAACAAGAGAAATAATTTCCATCGAAATATCATTCGGAATGCCATGTTTGAAAAGCCATATTCAGATGAGTTTACAAAAATACATAAATATAGGAAAATAATACACATTTGATGATAATTTGTGTTGCAGGAAATATTTGGGTTTCAATACTGATCGTAAAGTTACGAAACATTCGTTATTATTTCAACATATAATTTATAAATTATAATTATTGATTATTAATAAATAATTTGTAATTAATAAAATGATACGGCAGTACATCGCGCCAAACAAATAAAACAAACAAATTTCATTTGTACTTAGTACATCTCATTAAATTTAATCATCTTGAATAATCATCGTGTAATAATGATAATCATCATCTGATTGATCGGTTTAATTTGTGTTCAAATTAGTTTTAAAAATTGATCTATGCTCAATTGATTGATGAAATGAGAGGCTGCAAGGAAAAATGTTACACAGAAAAGTTCCGTGGAAAAATGTTATTATTCAATGTATTTGTTGTTGCTTTTTGTATGTTGAATACACTGAATAATAACATTTTTCCACGGAACTTTTCTGTGTAACATTTTTCCTCGCAGCCTCTCAAATACAATATTATCGATTTCTCTAGAAATGTTGCTTAAAACAAAAAAAAGAATATGTTTTTTTTTCACTATCGATAAATGTCTCTAAAGAAGTGAAAACTAGTGCGGTTTATGAACAACACAAATCCAACATAAGCAACAAAATATTTTATGACAGCAACAGTTCGGATTCTAGAAATTTCTCATGAAAAAATGTATACAGTGTTGAACGACACATATTTTTTTCTCAAAACTCTAGTAAGGAAAACCAATATTTAACCTTTTTTTTTCTCTTTATGGGTTCTTTCTTTACCTTTTCTCGAATTTTACATTTAAATACATGAATATTGGCAACATAAACCGTTTCGTATTCAATGTATACAATAAATGGCAATACTAAGATTAAGACTGTTGTGACTGTACATATTTTGTGGCAAAATATTTAATGCAAACTTTGCATTGCAAAATGTGTGTGTGTAATGTTCAATATTTACACTTGAAGAAACAATACAAAATTAACTAAAGATAAAATTCTAAAGAATTTTTCCTTTGAAAGCAATAAAGTTTCAATAACAAAAAAAAAGGGAAATTTGCATATGAAACCACTGATCAATGCTATTGTTTTGTTCAGAGAAACCTAGAGTTTTCAAAGAAAAAATTTCGAAAACTAACCAATAGAAAGGTTTATTTAATACATTTTATTCTGCGTTTCATTTTTTTCATAAATTTTTTTTTCGATTAGTTTTTGCGTCTCTTTTAAATACGTTTCTATATTAAAATTCTTCCCCACTTCATCTATTTTTCCTAGGAGAGCATCGATTGACCGACATTTTTTCTCAATTTAATTTTGATATGTGTTGAAAACAGATGGAAGCGAAAGAGTGAAACTCACTAACACTTGCAAATAGACACGCACAGAGGAGAGAGAGAAAGAGAAAAAAGCGGAAAAAGGTGATTGTTAAAAAGAAAAACTTAGAAATAAATAGAAAGGGAATGAAAAAGAGAACAGAGACATTTAAATCTTTGAACAAAAAAAAAAAAAAAAAAAAATCATAAACAATGTCGGCAACAATCTGTATTTGCCGTTTTCAAATATGCAAATTACAGAGGTGATGAAGTATCATTGTCGTTTGTTTATTTTGTCTCTATTCCCATGCTCTATAATTGAACCATTTTCATACATATGAAACATAAAACAAAACGGATGCAAAGAAATGAAAATGTACGAAAACATATCGAATGGAATTTTCGAAAAAAAACAATGGAATGCATTCTTTTGTTCTAATTTTGTGCAAAATATTTTCGCTCCCTTTAAAATGACGACAATAGATCATAAATATGGTCATAAAATATCATGGCTACCAACTCATTTGCGCAGGTAGCGGCATCCGCATCATATATGAGTCTGCATCGATCGAGATTACTTTACACTGACCACTGGGCGTGACAAAATTCATTTTTCGGGGGCTGTATGATAGCTTTTACAGT
>JAQOWM010000604.1:0-14040 GCA_029041755.1 Resseliella maxima | reverse complement strand
GGAAAAACAGGCAAGCCTGTCTTTCGCGTACAGTCTAGTGAATGAGTCAAACTGGAGAATTTCCGGTGCCATTAAACTCAAAATTTTGAAACAGTTAAAGTATTAACAACAATCTCAATTGAAATATTTCTCCTGATACTTAGACATACTTCAGCTCAGAATGTTGAACTTTATTTTGATTGATTGATTATCTTTGAGTAATTTATATTTTTTTGTGTATTATTGTTGAAAGCAAAGTATGATTCATCAATGCTTACCTTTCGCCTTACAAATGAAATAAATTCCTTAAACAAAATATAATTTCAACTGTGTTTACAATATGTGTCTATTATTCAAAATATCTGTCCTTGACTCTACTTATGTTTGATTTATTGTTTTTCTTAATCAATGTTTTGATGTGGGAATGTTTTTTTTTGGATGTAAATAATGGTTTTTAGTGCAAAAAATGCAAAAGGGATATGACCCAGTTGTTTACTACGAAGTACATATGAATTTTCAATTGTCCCAAAATTTTTGAGATAATGAAGTCTCTTTTCGAGTGTTGTTGGTTTATCTAAAAAAACCCATTGAAATTATTAATATAAATAGACGAACGCCTGGCTGAATCATTAGATTCTTAATATTCCATAGTTTAATAAAGACATTTATTAGCTAAATCGAAATGAAATTTCCACTGTTTGTTTTGTGCTGCATTCTTCACACAATAATGGCCACTGATTGGTCAAATTTAATAAGTAAGCTTTGTTATTTAAAAAACAGTAAATTGTAGTGACTTTTTCATGCATTTGAAAATGTTTTTAAAACAATGAATTAGTGTATCCGCCGCAAGGAATGTCATCGCGTATTGTTGGTGGACAAAATGCTGAAGACGGTGTTGCTCCATTCCAATGTTCATTGCAACTAGGTACAAGACATTACTGTGGATGTTCGATATTCTCTGAGAATTATATTATTACAGCAGCACATTGCGTTGACGGGTAGCTAAAAACAAATTTATTTTATTTATTCGACTAAATTTAAAATGCAATTTCGGCATATTTTCTCAAAGGTTTACGCCACAGGTTATGCAAGTATTGGTGGGGACAAATGATTTAAAATCTGGTGGTAAATACTACAAAGTTGACCGGGCCATAAGTCATGAAGAATACAATACACCACGTTTTGCCAATGATATTGCAATTATTAAACTAAAAGACTCAATTGAATTCAACGAAAAAGTTCAACCAATTGAATTGTTAAAAGATGAAGTTCCAGACCGTGCTCTACTTCAGTTAACCGGATGGGGTCGATTGAGTGTAAGTCAATCAATATTCTACAATTTTTATCAAATTCATTCAAACTTATTTATTTTGTTAGGCTGGAGGTCAATTGCCACAACTCTTGCAAATTATCAAATTGAATGCTGTGTCAACGGAACGATGTAGAAAAATCTATAACGGTAATAGTGTTCACGACAGTCACATTTGCACTTTGAACAAAGGCCGTGAAGGCGCTTGTAATGTAAGCCATTTAAACGGATTCATCTCGTTGAAATTCATTCAATCAATTGTTGAATAAAATTTATGAATTCACAGGGAGACTCAGGTGGACCACTTGTTTACAATAACTCATTAGTTGGGGTTGTCAATTGGGGAGTTCCATGCGCTCGCGGTTATCCCGATGCATATGCCAAAATTTCTTACTTGTACGATTGGATTCAACACAAAGTTACATCAAACTAAACAATTCTTCTAGCTCAAAATGAGGATGAGCATTAAATTTTGCTCTTTATCAGAAGAAAAAGGGCATTATTCAAAATAAAAGATTTTCCTTTATCATTGAAAAATTGTGGCATTTAAATACTTTTCGAGAAATAAATATCGAAAATAGCGTCGATCTTTAATTGACTCGCTTATCAATAAATAATAATGTGCATCGAATTTTAAAAAATAAATAAACTTAAAACGGGCGTGATTTTCTGATAGAGGACATAAAATTAAATAACTTTTGTTCTGGAACTTCTTTTGAAATGACATCCCCAGACCAATAATACGGATATTTTAAAAAATGCCTAATTTCCAATGGTCCCCCTTGGAATAAAAAATTGGTAACGATGAATTTGTTCGAAACGATTTATTCAACTCTCAAAGTCATGTTTACGAAAATATCAAAACATAGTTTGCGGCTACTTTAGTTAGAGAATTAGGTTGCGTTTTTTATGGAAAAACATAGAACTGAAGGTGTCAACGGACAAGACCTTGTCCGTCCATCCGTCCGTCCGTTCAGAGCTCGCAGAAATTTCGTTGTCTGTTCGTCGAATAGGTCAGGAAAAGAAACCATTAAATTTTCAGCCATGGATGATGGCCGCATAGTGGATCCGTTAAATAGACGGTTGTTGAGTGCAAATGATGATTTTTGTATGAAAAGTGTCCAAAATAGGCATCTTCGGGCATTTTCGTCTAAGGAAACTCATGTTTTTTTGCGAAAAAAATGTGGGTCCTCGAACACTGGAAAGTCGGTTCCATTGTTTGTTCGGTCCCTAGATGGGTTTTTGGTGAAAAATGCCACTTTTGTATGTGAAAGTACCCAAAATAGGTATTTTTTGGTGTTCTCCTCATTGGAAACTCATATTTTTTTGTGGAGAAATAAATATTGTGTCTAATTCATCTTATTTTGGTTTCAAAAACGCATTTCCTCTACATGTTTCCTTTCCAAGGAAAATGTTATAATGGGACTACTTTAGTTAGAGAATAAGTGGTTTTTATTATGGAAAAACTTAAAACAAGTTATTTTAAGATAAAACGAATTCGTAACAGAAATTGGATATATTGTATGCGTTGGATTTTCAGTGCGGAAATGTTCGTCTTACGGATGTAAAACATCTTGTTTAGTCTAATTTTCGGGTTTTTCAGTCTGTTTTTCGGTTTTTTTAGCCCGACATTCAGGCCACCCGTCAATTTAAAGAGCGGTCGTCATTTACACTGTGCTTTTATATTATAGTTCTTCTAAATGACATATGCTTAATACAGTAGTCACTTACAAATTTGAATCTTCCAGAAATTAGAACCAGCTTCTCCAATACAGTAGGAGGGGAAATTTTCGAGCCTGTCATATAGAGGGTGCTAGTTACAAATTGTTCTTGTGCTGTAGTTGACATAATTTTATAGTGGTGACTCTGCCCCATCGTATACCAGAGTTAAAAAATGGGCAAAACTATTCAAGTGGGGTAGAGAGTTATTGGAAGAAGACCACGCAAACAATTTGCCGCAAGCAAATCCATGGCCAGTGTTTTTTGGGACACCAATGGAATAATATTGGGTGGATTCCTGCCGAAGAACACCACAATCACGGGCTCTTATTATGCTCAACAAATTCATAGATTGCTTAAAGCAATCAATAAAAAACGTCCTGGTATGCGTGGTCGAAATGTTCTTCTTTTGCATTAAAATGCACCGCCTCACAAATCACAAGTTGCGCAAGCTGCTATCAGCCAATGCGGATTCGAAAAACTCCACCATCCACCGTATTCTCCAAATTTGGCTCCCAGCGACTATTTCCTGTTTCCAAACATCAGAAGATATCTCAAGGGGAAGCGATATGAGTCCGATGAAGAGATAAAGGACGATGCCGAGTGATTTTCAGTAGGAATCAAAGCATTGAAGCATCGATATGAAAGTGTCATTACTCTTAAGGGAGACCACTTTGAATAATAAATGTATTCATTCAAAAATACAATATGTCTTTCTATCTCAAGCCCGAAAAATTCCCATCCTACTGTATATTAAACATTCCAAAATTAGAACCAAATGTTTCGAATTTCCGAGTATTGATTCGAATGACCATTTTATATAGACTCTTTGTCTCGTTTTGCTCACGGAACAACCGTTTTTTTTTCTTTTAAAATTTTGAAACATTATACCTTTGTTTAAAATAAACCCGAATCGATAAAATGACCGCAATATGCGGAGTCAAATTATAATTCTCAAAGAAGTTTGAAAAAACGCAATTCAAGTGTTCACAAGCGCAGTATCCAGTTCGAGAAGCTTTTGCAAATACCTTTCGATTACTAGAAGCAGTTGAAACCATGAATCGGGAAAACTGATTTTAAACTCACCAACAAAACGTCAACTGACCTCCATGATGGAATGTCATTCGCTAACAAGATGGATTATGAAAATCATATGGATTAGATTTAAAATTAAATCATATTATGAATTTTATCAATCGTATTGCAATCAATTCATTTTCATGTGACTATTTTGTTATTGTTTATGTTTCTTGTATTTTATATTGGAAATTTTTTATTTATTTATATATGTTCAATATTTCACTTATGCGTAATTCGCTTTCAAAATTATAGACAACACGTATTATTGTTGGTGAACTTCATTTCACTTCATTCTTATACACACTACGGTGTAGTGAAATTACCAACAAGTCAAAATTTGGTACTGCATATCATGGAGAGTTGATGCGTTTAAAATTCGATTTGGACATGTCAGTAGTTATTTTTTGTTTCGCTTTATGAAAATTACTTTGCATGAGTGAAATATGAAAGTTTCGCAGATCGCACTAGTGCTGGTTAAAATGGTTACGTATCCACTTTTTCAAACTCTCCGTTGCGTTTTTTATTTCTGTTCTATATGTATGTGACCATTAAATTCATTCGCAATTATATAAATTCAGTATAAGTCCTTTCGGTCGATAATCTAATTCATTTTATTAGAAATATTTTGTAAAATTTATTAAATATTATTCGAGAGAATTTTCGAAGATTAAAGACAAAAGACAATCAAATTGCAATAGCAATTTCAAATTTATTTCTTTTCAACAAAACACATGAATAAAATGACAATTTCATCACAATTCAAAAGAAAAATGTTTTATTTTTGAAAAATCTTTTTTTTTTGTCTGAATACAAATAGAACTAAATGCTCATTTTGAGTCAGAAGAATTGTATTAATTTGATGCAATTATTTGCTGAATCCAATCGTAAAAGTAAGAAATTTTGGCATATACATCGGGATATTTGTATGAAAATGGAATTCCCCAGTTAGAAATACCAACCAATTTGTTATTATAAACAAGCGGAGCACCAGCATCACCCTGCGATAATAAAAGATACGAATAGATTTATTGCATTTCAGCAAGATCTAAGAAGTTTCAATTACTTACAAAACAAGCACCTTCATCGTATACATCCATTGCGCAAATGTGACTGTCATGCACATAGCCATTTTTATATTTTTCTTTGCATTTTTCCGTTGACACAGGCTTCAAATTGAAAATCTTCAAAAGTGGTGGCATTGGATCACCACTCTAAAGAATTTATTGGATTAATTCGAGAAAAATAAATAGAAAATATTTTCTATTTACCATTGAGCCCCCCCATCCACTTAATTGAAGTTCAGCATCATTTGGTACTTCATCCTTCATCAATTCGATTGGTTTAACTTTGTCATTGAATTCAATTGAATCTTTTACTTTGAGGATGGCAATATCAAATGCAAGTGTTGGTTTCTTGTAACTTTCGTGAATTTTAATATTCTCGATTTTGTAAAAAGTTCCACCGGAATTCAAATCATTGGTTCCAACCATAATTGATAATTCATCTATATTAAAGTAGTATAAACTAAATGAAAGAAAAAGTAAATTTTATGATTAATAAAAAAAAAAAATAGAAAAAACTCGATTTCTTTCTACTTTTCCACGCAATTTGCTGCTGTAATTATGTATTTTTCAGAAAGTATCGCACATCCACAACAATGACCTAACATATCTTGCATTGAACACTGATAGGGAACGGCACCATCCAAGGCGTTTGTTCCGTTAATATTTTCGGATGTTCCTTGTGGTGGATACACTAATGCAATTTTTGAGAAAAAAAAAATCAATACAATTTTTAGCTTGGTTTTTTGACAAATCGGCTTACTTATCATATCCAACCACTCCTCGGCTGTTATTGTGTGCAAAACACAACACAAAGCGAACAATGAAAACTTCATTTTTACTGAATTATCAGAAATATCTTTCCAGGTTCTGGGCACCCAAAGAACTTATGACGATTCAGTGCTGTCGATGCAGCATTTATACTAAAATTTTCAACAAAAATTGAATTAAAATTAGTATGAGTATTAAGTGATGCTTTGTTTTAGAACATTTTTGGAATTGCCAAAAAAAAAAAAAAAAAAACAATTGTTATAAATATTTTTATCCAAAATGCCATTGAGTTATACAATGGAAATAACCATTGAACATTGAAAATGTTCAAAACAAAAACATTTTTTTTTAGTAAAGCTAAAAGAGTATTTTCTTTCGACGTATTGAAACGTTATTTCATTAAATGTAAAGTTATTCATCGAAAGTATTAAATTTATTGTTCATTGTAACTACGTTGGAATAATTGTTTCCAATTCTCATGATGTGAAAAATTTTAAAACAATGGAAAATCGTATTCGAAATATAAATTGTTGAAATTGAAAAAAGAAGAAAAATAAATGTCTATGAATCATAACGATAGAAAATATTTAGCAATCGATAGAAATGCATCTGATGAGCTTAAATTTTCTATTAACTATTAAAAGTTAGTTTTAAACTACAATAATCTTAACTCATTTTTACGCTAATCTTTATCAAAGATCTATCGTTTGGGCGTTTACAGTTTATCTAATAGTTAGACGTGAAATCGGAAGTTCAATTTGATGAAAGTCAAGAGACAGACTTTTCTCATCATGTTTAATATTTTGAAGACATTCTGATAAAAATCCATTAGGAAGGTCAGACATCTGTTCGAAAGCTGTTTAAGCTCATCAGACGCATTTCTATCGATTGCCGAATATTTTCTATCATTTTGATTTATGGATACTCATTTTTCTACAATACTTTTTTTTCAATTACAACAATTTATATTTCGAATACGATTTCCAATTGTTTTAAAATCTTTCACATCAAGAGAATTGGATACAATTATTTCAGCGTAGTTACAATGAACTAATTTAATACTTTCGATTGAATAACTTCACATTTCATGAAATAAAGTTTCAATACGTCGAAAGAAAATACTTTCGCTAAAAAAGTATTAGGAATAATGTCTAAAAAAAGAAAAAAAAATGCTTTTGTTTTGGAACTTGTGAATATTCTATTGTTATTTGCATATATCATGAATTTAATGGCATTTTGGATATCAATACTTACATAGCAATTGCTATTTTGGCTATTATTTTATGAATTCATACCTGTTTTTGAAAAGAAAATAAAAAAAATATCGAAATAATGTACTATTTATAAACATTCTGAATCTTTTGAAGGATACTCTACTGAACTTGATTCAATTTTTGTTGAAAATGTTAGTATAAATTCTGCAACGAAAGCACTGAATCTTCATAAGCTTCTTAGGTTCTCAGTGCTTGAAAAGAAATTTCTGATATTTCCATTAAATGAAGTTTTCATTTTTCGTTTTTTGCTGTGTTTTGCACACAATAACGGCTAACTTTTGGTTGGATAAGATAAGTAAGCGATTTTGTCCGAAAAAAAACCAACTGAAAATTTCATTCTTTTTATTTTTTGTTAAACAATTAATATGATATTTTGAAACATTAAATTAGAGTATCCACCGCAAGGAACATCCAAAAAAATAATTGGAAAAAATGCTGAAGTTGGTGCAGTTCCGTTTCAGTGTTCATTGCAAGATAAAATAGCCCACAAATGTGGATGTGCGATACTCTCTGAAAAATACATAATTACAGCAGCGCATTGCTTAAAGCTGTAAAAAGAAATCGATTTTTTTTCTTCTATTTATTCAATAAATCATAAAATGTATTTTCTATATTTAGTTACCGACCAGATAGATTTGAACCATTTTATTATGAACCAGAGGAACTATCAATTTTGGTTGGAACCAATGATTTGAAGTCTGGTGGAACTGTCCATCAAATCGAAACTATAACAATTCATGAAAGTTACAACAAACCAACACTTGCATTTGATATTGCCATCCTCAAAGTAAAAGATTCAATTGAATTCAATGACAAAGTTAAACCAATCGAATTGATGAAGGATGAAGTACCAAATGATGCTGAACTTCAATTAACTGGGTGGGGCTATGGTCCATTGCCACGAATTTTGAAAATTGTCAATTTGAAGCCTGTGTCAGCGGAAAAATGTAATGAATGCTATGAAAATAGTTATATTCACGACGGTAACATTTGCGCGATAGATGAACACGGTGAAGGTGCTTGTTATGTAAGTCATTAAAACTTCGTATATCTTGATGAAATGCATTTAATTAATTTGTATCTGTCATTCTCACAGAGTGATGCTGGTGCTCCGCTTGTTTATAATGACAAATTGGTTGGTATTTCTAACTGGGGAATTCCATTTTCATACAAATATCCCGATGTATATGCCAAAATTTCTTACTTTTACGATTGGATTCAGCAAATAATTGCATCAAATTAATACAATTCTTCTGACTCAAAATGAGCATTTAGTTCTATTTGTATTTGGATGAAACAAAGATTTTTTAAAAATAAAATATTTTCCTTTTAAATTTTACCTTTTGAAATATTTTCCTTTTTTGTTGTAATTGTCACTTTTTTAAGAATTTTGTTGAAAATAAGTAAAAACTTGAAATTGCTATCGCTATTTCTATTGGAATTTGATTGTCTTTTGTCTTTATATTTTGAAAATTCCCTCAAATAATTAGAATATAGTTTCGAGAGAAAAAAGTGAATTGCAATTCAAAATACAATTGTATAAATAGTTCAATGAGTACTTTCCTTATCAATTAAAATGTAATACGTCGTAAGAAGCAAACAATGTTTATCTAAAAACGTGTCCAATTTTGTCTTTTTTCATATCATGAAATTAATCATCATTTTGAATGTGTTGAATGATGTTGCGAAAAATTTGTTTCAACTTTTTCATAGATGCACTAATTTATAGTGCAGTGCAAACTGATAGTGATATCGATTTGGAGTGTTTATTTGATTAATCTACTGAATATTTAACTATAAATAGTGTGACAACTGACTGAATCTTCAAAGAAGTTTTCCAATTGTTCAGTGATCAATAGAAACTTTTATTAATTCAGTCGAAATGAAAATTTCATTGTTTGTATTATTTTGTGTTTTGCAAACAATAATGGCCATTGATTGGTCAAAGATGATAAGTAAGCTATTTTGTTCAAAAAAAAAAAAAAAAAAAAAAAAAAACAAACTGGAAATTGTATTGATTTAACAAACTATTTTGAAACATTGAATTAGTGTATCCACCGCAAGGAATGTCATCGCGCATTGTTGGTGGTGAAGATGCTGAAGATGGTGCCGTTCCGTTTCAGTGTTCATTACAAGTGGGCTCAAGCCATAACTGTGGATGTGCGATATTCTCTGAGAAATACATAATTACAGCTGCTCATTGTGTCGTGGGGTAGAACAAAATTAATTTTTTTCTTTTATTTATTAAACGGATAATAAAATATTACTTTCTTTATTTAGTTATAGACCAGAGAGTCTTCGAATTTTAATTGGAACGAATGATTTAAAATCGGGCGGAACTCAACTTCGAGTCGAGCAAACCATTCCACACGAAAAATACAATACACCACATTTTGCCAATGATATCGCAGTTATTAAGGTAATGAATTCAATTGAATTTAATGAAAAAGTTCAACCAATTGAATTGTTAAAAGATGAAGTCCCAGATGGTGCTAAACTTCAATTAACTGGTTGGGGTCGATTGAGTGTAAGTAACATATAAACAGTTTTAATCAAACTCATTCAATAAATGGAGCATTAATTTGTTAGGCTGGAGGTTCATTGCCACGACTTTTGCAAATTATCAACTTGAATGCTGTGTCAACGGAAAGATGCCGAGAAATTTATGGCGGTAGTAATGTTGATAACAGTCACATTTGCACTTTTAACAGAGCTGGCGAAGGTGCTTGCAATGTAAGTCATTAAATCCATTACTTTTACTCATTTATCTTGTTAAAATAAAATGAAAAATCAATTTCTCTATTTAATGAATAAAATCCATGTTAATTACAGGGTGATTCAGGTGGACCACTTGTTTATAATAATAAATTAGTTGGTGTTGTCAACTGGGGAGTTCCTTGTGCTCTTGGATATCCTGATGCATTCGCCAAAGTGTCTTATTTGTACGACTGGATTCAGCAAAAAATTTCATCAAACTAAAACAATTGAACGTTTTCTTTGGATTTAAAAAAAATGATCGAAACTGTTTGACAAATTTAAAATAATCAAAATTTGTCTACAAAACAAAACGAAAAGAAATAATTTTTTAAAATAAAATGTTTTATTGTGAAATTATAAGTATTTTTTTTTTTTTTTGAAATTTTATGCAAAATTGTGAAATTCGTCACAGAAGAAAAAAAGAAAAACAAATTCAAAATAATTGCTACATTAAGTGCTAATTGTATGTAATGGAGTGTTCCGTGTTATCATTACCATCATCAAAAAGAACAACATTATTGTCATCAATCGCGTTGTTATTGTCTAATCCCAATTCTATAGTTCTAGTTGCGCTTCCAAACGTATTTGTTGCTATGCATTTATACTGGCCCAAGTCCTTGATTGATATATTTCGAATGTACAAGACATTCTTCATCACTAAACCACGTCTGAACAAAAGAAAACAAATTGTTTTGAATAAATTTCCGAAAAACTAACCGCTGAACATTCACAAAATAAATGAGAAATGGACATTTTACTTTGTAGCGGTTTTCCACTTTATATTGATTGGTTGATCACCAGATGCGTTGCATACAATATAAACATTTGTTGTGTTTTCAATTTTATAGGTTTCGGGTGGATCAATTTTCACTTTTGGTAGGTCTATTAAATGGAATCAAATATGATTTTTGTTTGAAAGAAAACTCATTATCGAATAAAATAATTTTGAAAAATACGCTCACCACCAATTGTCACACTAAAGGTGCGCAACTTCGTTCCATTTGATGATTTACATTGATAATTGTTTTCAGTGATCTTTTGGGGCATTTGGATAATCTTGAATGAAATGAACATGATTTAATTTTGTTTACAATTTCTAGTTTAATTTAAAATTAAAATTAAACTCAAACTCACCGCACTATTATTCATGTTATAATGTTGAATGGGCAAAAATTCATTTGGTTCCATTTCAACAATCCATTCTCTATCATCATCGATATTTTCTGCGCATGGAATTTTTACCATGCTACCTTTGATTATATTATAATTGTTTTGTACATTTAACTGAAGTATAATATCAAGCCTTTTCCAATCAAATCCAACACTATTTGTCACTTTACAATAATATCGTCCACTGTTTTCTTGTGTTGCATTGAATTTCATTGAAATAAAATTCCATTCATTCATACTTTGGGCGATGAGTATATGCACTTCTAAGGCATTTTCTTTAAACAATTCGATTTTCAGTGATGGAGAACCGATACCAGAACAAAATAATTCAAATGTATCACCCTCATATACAACTTGTGTATTTAATATATGATTTGGATACATTAAAGCTTGCGGTTTTTCTTTTGGACTATCATCAATTATTTTTGTTGCTTCATTTTTATAATGGATATGTTCAACGATGGACTCTTTTGAATTTTCCGATTGTGACATACAATTGTTTGGTTCAACATTCATCTCATTATTCATTATCATATAAATGAAGTTTGTATTATAATAAAACAGCCAATCCATTAATATATTTTGATTGAGTTTTCGCAAACAAATATTTGGTGTCTGATCATTTGGTTGATAAATATATATGGACGGTTGTTGCTTTTGTTGTTTCGGCAATATGGTTGCTAATGAAGAAATTTATTGAAAAATATCAAATTCATTTTTCCCGTTTTTTATTTCATCAAACAATAAAATATTTCTGAAATTATTTGAAATATGTAGTAAAAGTGTATTCAAGTTCGGACAAAAAAATGTTTTTTTGTTTTTTTGATTTTAAACTGAGAAATTTTCTGATTGTTTCGAAAAATTCCCGACAGTTCAGAATAATTCCGGACAAAAAAAAATCAGTTTGGACATGGTGTCCGGGCAAGTTGTCCGAATTGAAAAATTGTTTGTTCGGAATTGTTCGAAACGTGCCCATAAAAATTTTCATCTTAAAATTCATAAAATGAACTTTTTGTACTTTTGCTAACACTGCAAGAGTTTATGGCAAAATCCAAGTAGTTTTTTATGAGTTTTAAGTCATGAAAATGCGAAAAAAATTAAAAATTCACACAGAAGAAATTGAAAAAGAAACAAGTTGCGTAGAAAATAAGATGGACTCAATCTAGAAAAATTCAAAATGTGTGAATATTGTGGAGTTTTTAAATCTTTTGGATTTTTATAAATGAATATTTTTGTGAATTTTTATTGAATTTCTGTTTATATTTGAATGCAGGATTTCCCATGAATCGATTATAGATGTTGCAAGTCGTGTATCTTAATACTATCTTAATACTTTTTGTATCTTAATATTCGATTATCAACATCTATAGAATCGATTGCATCACGGTTCAAATCAGCTTGAACTTACAATTAATTGCATTTTTTTGTATAAAATCCATACGAGTCTCATCCAAGTTCGTTGTTACCATATTAGCTGGAGTGCTTGTAGTAGTTGACTGCTTTCTATAGGTTGAATTTTCCATCTTATAGTAGTAAAATACCTTCGACACTGGTCTTAAATAGTCTAAACGATTTCATTGTTTGATTATATTTTATTGATCAATCACATCTATATACTAACATATGCTTCAATCAAACAATCAATGTGCGAAATTTAAAAAAAAATACTAGATTTTTTGAAATTTCATTTCACATTAAGCAAAATATGATTCTAAAAATGAATCAAAATTTCATACTTACTACATTGCAGTTCGTCACTGCCATCAATACAATTTGCTACATGATTACAAACAAATTCTTTTCGAATACATTCAGCGTTCTTGCATCGAAACTCATCACTTTTACAATCTACGATAAAAGCACATATTTGATCAATGAAAAAAGCAAAAAAAATTAAAAAAAAAACAGTTTTAATTAAAACAATATTTTCGACTTGAAAAGATACGAAAATGAAAATTCGACCTTAGTCTTACACTTGTTGCAAAATCAATTATAAACATTTGGATTTATCACATCAAATATACATTTAACGAAAATTTCTTACTACATAGATCCAAATCTTCGTCCTCTCCATTGGAACAATGTCTGTAATTGTCACATAAAAATCTGTTATCAATGCAGTGGTCATCTTCACAACGGAATTCATTTTTTGAACATCCAATTTTTACAGTCGGCGAAACATCTAATTGAATAGAAAAAACAAAAACAGAAATTATGGAGAGAACTTTGCTCTTGAAAATTATCTAATTGAATTTAATTGAAAAATGTTATTCATATTTAATAATATTTTAGTTCATATTGAAAATTTATTTATAGTGAGTGACAGAATTGATTTTGTTTCATCAGTAATAAACACATTTATTCATGCAACTTGTTTTAAATGTTAGGTCAAAATGTTAATTTGCCTCGCATCAATCCACAATTACACATTTTATTCGTTTCAGTTCGATTATAAATTTTGTGCAAACTAGTGAGAATTGAATACATACCAGAATTGATTGCCACTTTTGACAAACGATACTTGTTGAATGAATCTGGAAAATGATTTTTTTTTAATTCAGAAATGCAAGTAAAAATTAATGATTTAATCATAGTGATTTTCTGTTAGTGTCGAGTCGGACTCGACAAGACTCGGCAGGTTCTTTCATTTTAGAAGAATATCAATTATAAAATATTGAAAACTATTTGAGGTCTTTTTTCAAATTTAATATCAAATTTTGAATAAATCTCAATGATTTATTCTCTTTTATATTTCCATACTTGGGGTAATATTTGGAAGCATCAATTTTCCCACAATCTCGTCCGTCAAATGTCCGTCTTTCAATTGCAATTTGATCATTCAAAAAAATTTCAAATGCTTGTTGCAATGAAAGAGTCTAACACTAACTGAAAATCCCTTCTAGAAAATTATCATTGTGCT
>JAQOWM010000173.1:0-24664 GCA_029041755.1 Resseliella maxima | reverse complement strand
TATAGTGCAATTTTCAATACGATATCCCTGACCAGTACCTGAAGAAACAATAATCGGACTTGATAAAAAATCATTAATTCTAACAATTTGTTTCCTATCATTTATATATGATTCAATCCATCCCAATAGCTGTGCATTCAAACCCATAATGTTTAACTTGCTTATTAAAAGATCAACATTTACAGAATCAAACGCTTTAGCAACAATATAGATTGCATCAGTTTGATTATGAGGCTTCAATTCACTCAATGTTTGAGAATTAAATTCAACCAAATTAGTAATAGTAGATCTCCCCCTCTCCAAACCATGTTGATCTTCAAAAAACTCTTGAGACACCATCGTTAAGTACTAATATATGTTACTATAAGAGAAAACTATGGACCTATAATTTATGCATTTATGATGAAGTAAAAAAGGTGGGTTATATGTATGTGTGGTCAGAAAATGTTGCTTCACGTGGTGCACAAGAAATTGCATCTTGTTTGAAATTCCATACTGAAAATAACAGAACATATTATACTTTACAGTGATAGATGTGGTTCACAAAATAGAAACATAAAAATCATATTAATGTTGAAAAAAATATTATTAAATAGCCAAAATACGAAAGAAATTAATCAAAAAATTTTTGTATCTGGTCATTCATATCATAGTTGCGACCATTGTTTTGGTTTAATTGAAAAACAAAAACGAGTAACAAGTGAAATATATACAGTCAATCACTGGATACAGTTAATTTCTCGAGCGAAGAAAACTGAACCAAAATTTATTGTCCAAGAAATGAATAGTGAAATGTTTTTTTCTACTGAAAATCTGCAAAACCTTATAGTAAATAGGAAGAAAAATAATATTGGTTATCAAATTAATTGACATAAAATGAGAGAGATCAAAAATAAAAAAGATGAACCATTCTCCCTTTACATTCGACAAAAAGACAAAAAACAAATTTTGAAATACTGGATCTGAAGAAGAAAAATATTACTTTAGAAGACTTCATTGAAACAAATTTAGAAAATTTGAATGATGGGCATAATTTGGTTAGCGTTCAAAAATATAAGGACTTACAAGATCTACTATCATATATTCCTGATAGATATCATGATTTTTACCGCAATTTAAAGGTTGAAAATGATAATATTGATGAAGATTACAATTTTGCATGCGACGACGAGGCAACCGAGCAATTTTCAGATGTAATTAAGACCTATTTATAATAGATTTATCATTTAGAATCTTTTCATTTTAAAAATATTTCATCGTATGTTAAGCTTATTTTTTATATTTTTTTAGTATTATGCGAGTATTTGAGCTAATAAAAGTATTTAATACCAAAGAACAGAACAAATTATCAACAAAAGCTATTTTTTAATTTATTGATAAATTTGAGCTTTTTCATGGTTCATACTGATGTAAAATACTATTTAAAAAAAAGCATGATCGAAAGTAAAAGGAGATCATCGCTATAGCTTATTGCAAAACATGTTGGAACCAACCAACAAAACAAGTTGGCAGCGCCTTAATATTTTTACCCGCAACTTTTCTGGATAACATTTTCACTCTCAACCGTTCAAATCATTTACCTCTGTTAGAATTGAAGCTCGTTCGATCATCAGAAGTTTAAAAACAACGAAGTAAAAAAACACATTTCCATCAAACATATAAATTACACAATATAATATACATAATTGTGCTCAAAAGTACTAAAAGTAAGATCTATCAGTGAAGAAATAAAGGTAAAATAACCTCAGGTCATTCGACAATGATTGTCGCATATTTTTTTTATTATTCGATATTTCAATACTATTTTGATTTTTATTTTTGAACTTTACACCATTTGTAAAAAGAGTACAAACAACATGAACCCATTTTCCACAAGTAGTTTTTTTGAACGCTGCACCTTGTTGAAAACACAATTCACACATCGGATTTAACTATCCAGAAGCGCACGGCGAGCAACTCCTAGTCACTCCATCATGTTTTGTTTGCAGGAATCGCAATACCATGGTATTCCTATAGGAATGAGCTATCGTGTTAACAAATTTTTGCGCACAGCGTACGTGTTTGGTACTCGTAATGTGACGCTCTAAAAAATGGTTTTTCATGTTCTCCTAGATTCAAAACGCCGGGAAAAAATATTTTTGGGTGCCCTTAATTTTTTTGATCGATTACAATACTTTTTTTTTCACTTTCTTTTTTTTTTTTTTTATTTTAGATGTTGCGCAAAAAAACACTGAATTGTCTATAATATCTTCAAAATTAACAAGTTATATTTTTAAAGATTCAAGATGTTCAACATTCAACAACAAAAATATTTTTTTCGTTTCAGTTATTAAGATGCGTTTGTTTATTGTGAGTTTAACTGATTAAATGTGACCATGAAATGGTATCCACTAAACCTTTGCTGCAAAAGTAATAAAACAATGTATTTGTGAATTACATTTCTATGACCGTTAACTAACCATATAAAAAGATCATTGTTTTAAGAAAATCTTGTGGATTTCTCATCAAAACAATCCCAAATTCATAGTTATTTTAGGTACAGTTTAAAATTTTCCCAAATGATAATTTTATTACAATGGACACATTAAACAACATCGAAACTACTATTTCCTTGAAAAATTACAGACAATGTACTTGAGCTTAATTTTCGAGTCTAATTCGGTTCTTGAGATAGAAAACGCTAGATTTTTTTGTGCGATCCCAATGATCACAATGGTGATTCTGTAATGCAATTTGTATGAGAGTATGCATATTGTATTCATATAGTATGCATACTTCCATTTATCTCTCTCTTCTCCGCCTCTTGTTTTCCAGTATTTTATGTGTATATGTATAGAATTCTGCATACAATTATGTGATGCAATGACAGATTAGTACGTTTGCGTTGTAAAATGTCGATAATGGTAAATTACCTTTCATAAATTATGGCTAACAATTTCCTCAACCTTGGTTTCTTGTGAGCTCATATGCATAATAATTAACTTGTGGAAAAGTAAAAAACATTTTATTTTAACTAACAATGACAAATGACAAATGAAATAAAGATAAATCTTCTAGATGAAAAACAAATGAGAATGCAAAATGATGGGAAATTTCCACTGTGAATTGTAAAATTTTCCTCAATAAATGTTGGAAATTTTGTTTTTCGGATAAATCCTTATGAATTTTACTTTTTCTCACACAAAATGTGCGCAAAAGTATTTCTTTGTCATTTTGAACATTGTTCAAAAATCCTTTTATCGGAACAAAGTTTCAAAACCTATTCAACGCCATCTATGTTTTCAACGTAGCACCCAACGAAGGATATTTATTAGATAGCATTACGGTAAAGCTTCTATGAAGTGTTTTTTTTTCAATCAAGTGAAGGGTTTTTTTTTCAATCGAAACAATGATGAAATGGCTTGAATTCTTATTCATTCGAAAAAAAATTTCTTTCAATTCGAAGATCGTTTTGAAGAACAACATATTCACTTACCCAGATAATAAATTCAGTTGACACTCCCACAGTGATGAGGTCTAAACTAAAATTGGTGTGAAAAATTTCACCAACAAATCCAATATGGAAAGGATTTGCAATAAAATTAAAAAATTCCATTTTTTCTTTGTTAATTTAATCATTGATCATTTATTTTAACAAAAAAATGTCCAAATAATTCTTGGCTTTCAAAATAACAGAATACTCACAAATGCAAACCAATAAAGTTTTCTTTTGTCTTATAATTGATTTGTGCTTTAAACAATATATTCTCTAAATTGAAACAAAAACACATTTCCTTTTTTGTTTCTTTCATTCTTAATTTTAATGAAATGGAAATAAAGTTCTATGAATCTAAACAAAACATTGAAATTCAACTTGTTCAAAATGTAATCGAAATGCAACACATATTCCGATTTATGTACATTTATTGATTTTAACAAGATGTTGAAAATGACTTTGTGTGGATTTTTCATGAGATCGATTAAATGTATACAATTTTTTTTTTAAGTGAAATTTATTTAGGTCGCAATTGTCCATAAAATTACATGCTATTAGTTTTCTAATAAGGCAAAATCGTTCAAGAGTAAATTTTTTGTTTTATTTTTAAATGAATACATTCAGCTAATTGAAAAAAAGTTATTTGATTTCAAAAAGATTTTATACTATAGCACATCATTATTTTTATAGAACATCATTCCGATTGATGCTAGCGAGGAGAAATCTACTGTACTATTCTGATATTTAAAGTCCGGACGACATAGATAGTTTAGTAAATTGAATCTTTGATTTTTGTTTTGTTTCTTTCAATTTCAGTTAAATGTTCAAAATTGAGTTGAAATTGTAAAAATCGGTGCACAAACGGTCAAAATTGAATTTAAACTGAACGAATATCTTTGAAATGTTGAAATTTCTTTAACCCTCATTTGTTAAATTTAAAACATCAAAATCAGATAGGAACATTGTTGAATTTTATTTAACTTCAAATTGACCTATTATCCGCTGGAATATTTGTGTTTTTAAGATTTAGCAATTTGAAAATACAAAGCCCTTTCAGTGTATTATTCTTTGTTTGAATGAGAAAAAGAATTCATGAAAATTTTAGCTAAAAAAATTTTTTATTAAATCATTCGTCTTAGATGCAATGTAAACTTGTCCATTTTAAAACACCATTTTTTTCTAATTAAAAAAAAAATTTTGTTTGATTCTAATCATCGCCTTTGATTCTACACACATTTTCCATTTCTAGATTGACTCATATTGCACAAAGTTTTTGAACAAACAATTTTCTTTTATAAAAATTTGTAATTTAAACATTAATATGAGAATTTTTTTGTTCAATATATTTCAAAACTAAATATTTCAATAAATTTTCTAAATTCTCATCACAAAATCAACCTACAAATTAATAAATTTTCCCAAACTTATGTTCGGATTGTTGGGGAAATATCAGCAGGCGGTAATGCCCATTGCAGTCTTGGTCCGCTGATTTTCGCTAATTGATCTAAGGCAAAGTAAAATTGTATGAAATTAGGCAAAAAAATCGACTATAAAAAAGCCAAATTGGAAAAAAAAAATGGTTTTAGTCATAATTTCTTAATGTCGCTGCTGCACAACGGTTCTACACGAATATGTTTCGCTTCAATCGATATTTATCTATCCTAAATACTATCAAATTACAATTCTGAGAATGTATTTGCAAAAACCGAGCGGGAAAAAACACTCTTGGTTATTCGCTTCTATCTACACTACTATCGTTTAATTATTTTCTCAATAGCCTCAAAATGAAGTAGCTCATTCGATTTCTAGACAATATTGCGGATTACATTAGACGTTGCATATTAATGTGGATTTTAGTTGGTTTTTTTTTTTTTTTTTTTGTCTTTTTTGCAAATGTTTGACGATTTTTCATTGGAGACTATCAATTTGGAATATTTTCGATTTTCCTTTGAATTTTTCAAAATTAACGAGAAACTTTCCAGACAGAAAATGTTCTAGAACTTTCGATCATTTTCAGTGTTTTTTTCAACAGTTTTGAACATTGTTTCTTATGATTTTCAAAGCGTTCTGATTGGTTTTTAAAGTAATTCGAAAATGTTCAATCTACCTTAAAATTTTTGGATTATTTTCAAACATTTGTATTTTAATGATTCTCGATCATTTTTTTCATCTGTTTTTTTTTTATAATTATTCTTGTTTATATCTTAGAAATTGTTCGATTCGTTTTTGAAAAATTTTCTTGTTTTTTTTTTTTTGCTCTTCACCTTTTCAAGTTACTGAAATTTTGGTATGTTTCTTTGAGGGACCTCTTATGAATTTTTGCACCTGACCACCCTAAGCTAAGACTCGTCGGTGTCAGAACCTATCATTTTGGTTTTTTCACTATTTTTCAAAATATTCTGCATTTGGTTCGACGATTTTGTATTTTGTTGTTCATTCTTGGTCTTTTTCGTACATTTTCATAATAATTCCGTTGAAATTTTTAAAAATTGCTTTGTTAATTCGTCGTTATATTCATTTTGAAAATTGTTTGACTAAAAGTTGTGATTGTTGTTAGTAAAATGTTTGGTTCGTTTAGCTAGACGGAATTGTTAAAATAGATCCTACAAAAAGATGATTTTAGCATAAACTTCGTGGGGTTTTCGAGTTTCCTGTCTTATATGCTACAAATAACTGCATAAATAGCCCGCTTAAAAGGAGTTTTCCATATTTTATTCATTCGGATGATTTATTTCGTGACTAAATCATAGTTTTAATTAATTTTATGGACACTTTTTCATTTTTTCAACATTCAATTCCTCCTTATGTTCGCAATTCTATTTTTTCTACTTTCTCTCTATCGATCTCTTACTCTCTCTCTCTCTCTCTCTCTCTCTCTCTCTCTCTGGCGCTTCCTTTCTCTCTCTCTCTCTCTCGCTTTTTCTTTCTCTCCCTCACGGTCTTTCTTTCTCTCTCTCACTCTCTCACTCTCTCTCTCTCTCTACATTTCTCATCTTTTGCATTTTTCTTTCCATTTGCTCCACAATTCTTTTCTTTTGCTTTGAAAATGGACACATGTATCAATTTGAATTTTCAAAAATGACTCGATCTATTGAGTTGATTGAGGAAAAAAAGGCTCGAATTATTGAGTTAATTTGTGACGATATATTGCTTCACATTAAACTACTGTACAAATACATTGATGGATGTTTTTGGTATTTTGGGCGATCTTATTGTGCATTGGATCCAATTACAATTGACTTTATCAAACTATTTCACTTAGTTTCTTTCTAAAATTTCTTCCAACAAGTCATTTCTTACAACATTCTTTCCTCTTTTTTTTCGCTATGGTATTTTCTATTAATTTTTCCAATGCATTTTCTTTCCTTTACATTGATTACATTTTCCTAAAAATATTTCTTGTTAATTCCTACAATAATAATAATTGTCTGTGTTGAAACGACCAAAAATGATTTGTCTGTTCCATTGCATCTCATTGCATTTTCATTTCTGTAATTTACTTTTGAGCTGGCACAAAACTTGGAATCGTCGATTGTGAAGTGCAAAATGGAGACATTTAATATGATTTCTGGATGGATTATGGTTCGGGACGATTTTTATTCCCGTAAATGCGAACAATTTTAGGACATATTTCTGAAATTTCATCGGTAATTCTATGGATTGTTTAAAAATTATCTAAAAATGTTGAATTCCAATTTCTGTTCAACCATTCTCATCTACTTTTCTAATACATACTATCCTACGCTATCTATGATTTCACAAAAATCTCACTAAATCAATCGTTTATGGTTTCGTTCAATTGTTTGTATATTCTAAGCGAATTAGTGCTTAGTGTCCTATTCTCATTAATTGACATAAATTTGAGAAGAGAAAAAAAATGAAAAATAATGTTGTTGTTGGTGCATTTAATTAAAAATCGATCACATCAAAACTGAATTGATCTTGCAATCTTAATGTTCATTTAAATTTATCTATCGATTTGACATTGATTTCGATTCGATTCATTAATTGTTATTTCTATTTGAAAAGCAAAATTGAAAATGATTTAAAGGCTTTGCTTTTGAATCAAAGCATTTTTCTGTGAAAAATTACATAAAATTACTTTTTTTCGAAATCTATAAAAACTGAAAAATCTCGCTTGATATTGCAGGCTGTTTAAAGGATCATATTCATTATGATGTTACATCGTAAAGTGTTAATGATTGGCGGCGCTTGTTCAACTGCTTCCAAAATCGTCGATCCATTGATTTATCCTAGAAAATTTTGGATTATTTCGAGTGTAACATTATGAGACTGTGTGACATTTGTATTCGAGCATGGCAAAACTCAAAGCGTTCTATTCGAAAACTAACGAATAGCCTAATATTCAAAGCATATATATATATATATACAAGCGAGAGTTTAAAATGAAGAGAAAGAGTTATGCCAATTTTCGCGGTGCAACGAAACGAAGCAATTTTTTTTTAAGCGATAAGAAAGAAATAACAAAATACACACAAAAAAAAAAGTACAAAATTAGTGTGTTAGGCAAAAAAAAAAATTCAATGATAATTCAATGTTGGATACATACAACATCTTTTTGTGATGATAGAATACGATCGCTACTTGTTGCTGGCGTTGTGCTCACTATTTTACCATTTGATGTATTGTGCGTATCGGAATTTCGACGTTTAAAAAAACCAAAACTGAAAATGGAAACGACAATTTGGACATTTTTAGAAATTTGTTTTTTTTTTTTTCATTTTTAATTCGCTTTTTCATTTCTCCAGTTTTTTGTACTTTAAAATTAAAGTTTTCCATCAAAATTGACATTTTCTCTAGGGGGATCTATCTCTTGCGAATGCTACGAATCAATTGACATGTTCATAGCAAATTGTAAATGTCTCACGAATGCAACCATGACACTTTTGGCATCCATTTTGGAACTGAATGAGATTTGTCAATGGTTCACGTATTCGCAATCCTCCCATTTAAAATGTATGCAATTAATTCGCAAATGATTTGTATGAAATTTCCAAATGGATACGAATTTTTCGCATAGATAAAAGCCCCTAGCATTTTCTCATAAATCATTTGGAAGAAACTTTCAAATAATTCCAATTAAAAGAAAAATACTCACAATCCACGTGATTTATTGGATTCATTTTTGTTGGAATTCAGTTCCACTGTCACCGTTTGTCCATGATTTATAGACAGATGTTCCGCTGGAGAGGTCTTCAATTGAATTTTCTTTTCCGCTCTCGCCAATCGTTCCAGGTCGCTCAATTTTTTTTCTATTGCTGCAACAAAACGAAAATTATTCAATTCAATCCTATCCATTGTACTGATCACGAAAAAGAATTACGAAAAAAAAAAAAAAACAAAAATCAATGAGACTCATACCCGCAGCCGCACATGCAGAATTGTTCCAAGTATTTAGATTTGATTTTTTTCGATTTGGTGTCGGTGTGTCCATTTTGGAATTTTTCTGTGTTGAGAATGAGATGTTTGCTTCCTTTGGTGCAATACGATGATGGTTGGTTGTGCGATTGATCAGTTCTCTGCCAGTAAAGCGATGGTATGATGACAGGTCGCGTCCGAGAATTTGCTCCAGGTTTGCTGGCCCAGGTTCGAAACTTATTAAATCCTCGTCGCCCAAAATATCGTGATTTAATGCTAGACGCATTTCGAGTCGTGGACTCAAACGGATCGCTGTCTGATAAACTGTCGTGATGGCCGTTGTTGTTTGTTCGATTCCAATGCTCTTGTTTTTGTTGTTGTTGGCTGGTGTTACATTGAATGATCCGTCGACACGATCGATATCGTCGGCAAATTTTATTTGCTTTTCTTTGACTACTGCATCGTTCGGTGGTTTGGGTGCAGGGGAAAAGCCAACGTCAGCATTGTCGCCACAATTGATTTCCCTTTTCAATGGTTCCACTAATACTTTTGGCATGGTGTTTTCGATGCATATACTTTTTACCGATGATGACATTGCCACCATGTTGTTGTTGTCGATGACGTTGTCGTTTTCCACATCTCGACCATTTCGTATAGAGATTTTCTGTGCTGCTTGCCCCTGCCAATTTATTCGGAATAAATTAACCTTACCACCAATTTGCACGGAACCAGGCAAAATCGATCATTGGTTTTTATCGATCATTGTCGAGTCAGACAGGTTCAATAAAAGCGTTTATGATATAAATGCAACTAAATGTGATTTTCAATGGATTTTGATGTTTGTGTATGTGTGTGGGTGGTTGGGTGTTTGGATGTATGTAGAATGGATGAATAGATAAAAATGATTGATGAATTTCATTACCTACGCTCTAGAATGGCATTGACATGAAGATAGATGAGTGTATGCTTTCTATTTTATTCATTACTACAGAAGTATGCGCAACAGATGACGTTTCTATGGACGTGAATATGAAGTTTGATGAAAATGATATAGAGTTTTAAAGATATTGAAAACATATGGAAATGGAAAATTGTTTAAGTGAAACTAAATAGCTTTTAAAGGTTTATTTGATGAACGTTTTTGCAGATAATTTTTTTTTGTTTTTTTTTTTTGAAATTTTGTATTGTCGAATTGGTTGAGAATTTTGGAAAAAAATTTACTTTGGAAAAAATCAAATTATTTCGATGTTTTGTTTTTTGTGCGTGAAATCTAAATTTTTGACCAATTTTTTCGTGAAAAATGAACATTTAAATATTTGAATGAAAACGATAAAGCCAAAATGAAGCCAATGAATGAACCAAGTTCATATTCCAGTTGATTATGCAAATTTGATTAAAATCAATAATTCACCAAATGGAAAGAAAAGGTTTGTAAGAACAAGATGTCCGAATCCACATAGATCTCAAGTAGAGAGGAAAAAAAAGTATAAAAAAAAAAGTTTATGAAGAAAAACGAAAGATACGCTACGATTTTAATTTTAAAAAAAGGAAACAAAAACGTTCACAATCGCAATGTTCACTAAATCCTACCTGATCGGAACTACTGAAATCGCGCACCATCCGCTCATCATTTTCGTCATTCTCATCACTTTCGCTGCTACTTTCTGTATCTTCTTCAAATAATGGCTCTAATCTTCGTCTAAAAATTTTATGATTTTTTTTATCAACTAAATGGCTACAATGCTGATAATTACTATATCTACAAATCAATAATGAGTAGTCTCGAAATTGAAACATTGCATTTTTCGATCGGAACATTTTGGAAATGAAAACTAATTAGTCTAAACAGAAGTTAATTTTCTAAATTGAAATTCTCAAGAAAATCGTAAGGAAACGATCGCTAGTTTCTTGTCTAGATGATGATTTTTCTTTTCACTATTTTTGAAGAATGTTTTCAAGTGTTTCTACTCGTTTGATAAGTTTTTGAAAAAGTTTCGTTTGAATCGTGGTTTGAGACTTTAACTACGAAATTTAAAACTCTTATTCCATTGAAATTTGATTTAAGAGTAAAGATTTGAAATCTAATCGAAATGATTACAAGAGAAATCAAAGTGTTACCGTGGCAAAAGGCCGCGAATTGTGCTGGCCGTCATAGGAGGCGCCATTAATAGTTCGTCCATCATGAGTTCAGTATCATCGTCTCCGGTTAATGAGGATGTGGACTTTGTGGGTGACTGAAAACCAGAGATAAAATAGAAATGGTTTAGATTTTTAAAAGGAGGTTCAGTTTTTAAAAAAATAAAATTAAAAATCATTTTCCATTGAAATGAACATGTAAATCTTTCGATTTAAATCAAGAAATTAATTTTTCTCACCGTTTGGTCGGAATTAAACATTTGAATTTCATCATTTTCGCCGCTCGTTGGCGTTCCCCAAATTTCCTCACCGGACGTTGCACCAGATGTGCATTCTTCACCATTCTCCGGCACCGAATCATCTCGTTCTTCATCATGAATTGCAGCTTGATTGCTTCTATCCCATCGACCCAAATAACTATCTAGAAAAGCTCGTGATTGTTCCAAAAAACTTCCAGCACAATTTGACCAATTTCGTGTGTTTTCATCGTAGATTTCTTTTGTTACTATTCGAATGTCTGAAATTTTTTTTTTTGAAAAATCAATTTTTTGCTATAAAAGGCATTTTATTCATTGAGAAATCGATTTTTTCCCATGCAAAGTCCAAATTTGGTTTTTCTCAAGATTCGAATTTCATATAGAAAGATCTTTTTGATAATTCGAATTTTCCTCTCAAAAATCGTATTAAAAAAATCACTTTGGTCCATAAAGATTTCGAATTTTGAGAGAAATTTTTTAGAGAGAAAAAAATTACCATCATCATCGTCATTCGTTTCGTTTTCCGAAGAATTGTACGTTTTGTCATCTGCTTCGTCGGATGGCATTTTTTCTGTGGAAAAATGGCAATAATTTTACACTTTAGGTGAAGAATTTCACAAGTAATCCATTCTCAGCAATGCATTTTCAAATCATTTGAACAAACCTAAACTAGACAGTGTTCCATATCGTTTGAGCGCTGTATTGAGTGCACGATAGGGAAGTTCATCTTGTGGTGAATCTTCTGGTGATTGTTCGCTGGACATTTGTTCCCAATGTGATCGACGTGTGATTGCCATCGAAATGCCATCGGGTGTTGGAGGGACGACTGATATTTTAGGCACTGCTTTGAATGGATCATTTTCATCACGAATTGCGCTTGGGACGGCTCGAAATTGTGACGAGCCAATTAATTTCGTTGACCAATCATCCACATTCGATATTTCACTTGTCGATTGAATATACTCATTTTCGTTTAGATTGCTTATTTTACTTTCGCGAATTGTCTGCACATTATCACAATTGCAGTTTGCATGTTGCCAATGGCTACCACCACCACCACCACCACCACGTGGTATTGTTTGTATTTCCGTTACACTATTTAATATTTTACACGTTTCCTTACGAATTTCATGCGGTGTTCGAATTGTATTTTGAAAATCCGCCGTTGTACATTTGCATTTGCACAGAATATTATTGTTCAGCGCATTATTATTGCTGCATGTGGTTGTGGTTATCGTTTTTTGACTCAATGGACTATCGCCACATCCGTTGTTTACTGGTGATGATAATTTTGTGTCATGTCCATGACTTTTTGAATGATTACTTGTGCGACTTGATACAGACTTTTCACTTCCTTGGCTACTTGTGCTGGCACAACAACGACTTGACGATGATTGACTGTGTTGCACTTTTAATGAACTAGTCTTTTGTGATTTTTGTTTACAATTCTTATGACAATGACGACATACTGATAATTTGTCCAACTTTTTTGTCACAGGACTCGAACGAACGGTGATCTGCAGAATAAGCGGGAAGGAATACAAGTGTGATTAGGAATTCTTGTTGGCAAATCGATCAATTATTGGGTTTTTTTTTTTCAAATTTTTGAAATTTTCGCGAAATTTTAATTTTTTTTTTTTTTCATTTTTGCAAATTTTATTCAGAATTTTCCCTCGAATTGTCGAAATTCTTGGAAATTCCTCTCGAATAGGTTCAGTTTTTTGTTCAAGTTTTTATAAAAATTTTCAATAATTTGCGATTTTTTGTAATTTTCATTGATTTTGTTTTTCTTTTCTATAATGATTTTTTCCAATTTTGTCTTGTTCCAATTTTTCTACTATGTTTTTCCCCCTTTCACTTCAATTTTCTTTCATTTTTCATCAATTTTTTTAATGTTTTGATTTTTAATTTTTAATTTTTCTATTTTCTTTTCAGTTTTTTCAGCATTTTTTCTAATTTTTTACCCATATTTATTTATCCATTCTTTTCTCAATTTTTAATTTTCGATTGATAATCTTCAAACAAACCTGACTGTCTGAAGTAGTTGATGCACTTTTGCTACCGTCATCAAATTCACCAATTAAACCATCGTCAGCGGTTAATCGATTTCGATCGATTGTTTCCGTTGTTTTTCGATTATCCAAAACTGGCACAATACACTTTCCATGTTCATCAACTAATTGAAGCTCTTGCGATCGCTTGCGTAATTGCTCTTGACTCCATTCTTCGATAAGCTCTTCATTTTCATCCTCAGTCATAGTGTCATTGAATGAATTCTCTTCGGTTAATTTCTTGATCTATTGAAGAAATTGAGTAGTTTTGTTTCGGTGAAATTCAAGAAGTTTGATTATTTTCCAAAAAGTAAGCGAAAATTCGTTTCAAATATTCAATAATTATTCTTTGAACAAAAAAGCGAGTGAAGCCTTGGGTGTATGTTTTAAAAAGCAGTTTTTTTTAAAAAAATCAGTTTTTTTTTTTAAAAAACACTTTGAAAAAAAGTTCTTTCTTGAAAAGCAGTTTTATTGGAAAGCATTTTTTTCGAAGAGATTTTTTTGTGTGGAAAAGAAGCAATTTTTGAATAGCATTTAAAAGTGCAAGAATAAAACAGTTAAGAAGATTTTCATTCTTCGAAAAAAGTCTTCTTTAAAGAAAGAATATTCAAAGATTATCTTCATTGCTGATGTGTAGGATAAAGCAATTGTGGGCCATACAAATGTGGCTAAAAATGTTTAACCGCATTTTCCTTACCGATTCATCAAATTGTCCCTTCATCCATTGTGCTAGATGTAGCGCACTTCCATGTGACGTTCCATTTTTATTGAGCTGTCGACATTTCTCATCGACCAGCTCATCAAATTGTTTCAAATTTGATTCAGTGGCTTGTGACTGTGAATTTCAATATCAAATAAAGTGAAATGTTAAAGAAGGAAAGAATAAACATTGCTCTTTGACTACGTGCTAATTGTCTGACATTTTTTTTTTTTTTTTTTTTTTTTTCATTCTGTGACTTCTTTTTCGGTTTTTGTTAATCAAAGTTTTTTGTAAAAAACATATTTTTTGACTGGATCAATCCATGTGAATTCAGTTTCAATTTCGTTTAATTTTTTTTTTTTTCGATCTCTCACGGTCTCTTCTCTCTCACACACACACTTCATCGTTATTTCGGATTTCCAAGTGATCAAATTACACACGTAAATAATGCCAATGTTTGTTTCTTTTCTTCTTCACAACACAATAATAAATTATAAAACAATTTTCATGTTAACTTTTTCCATTTTTGTCGCAAAAATTAAAATAGAATAAAACGCCCATTACGTGTTTATTCATCAAGTTTCATTTTTGTTTCCACAAAAAATGTGCTTTTATTGGTTGACCAAACGAAATTGAAATGAACACAACGAATAGAAACGTGTCGAATTTTTTTTTCTTAACAAAGAATATATCGAACAACATCAACATGATGAATTTTTCAATCGATTAGCGATGTTTTGGCGGCAGTTTTCAGTTCAAAATGACAAAATGATTTTTTTCCTCAAAAAATAACGTCAAAGACTCTTTTGATAGTCGGTATGCTTCGTTTAAAATTATTTACACTGTTTTTGTAAATTATTTACAAATGGCTTTTCGATGTAAAAACAAAAATGGCTGAAATAAGTTTTCCACAAAAATGCCACCAAATATCACGAATTGATTGAAAAATCCAAATTCATTTGGCAACTTAACGGTTTTCAATGATTCTGATTTCGAATGCAATCGGTTATAAACCAGAAATTTACATTCACATTCATAAAATACAAAAATTAATAGTTTTTTCAAAAGATTTTGATTCACAAAGAAATATTTTGATTAAAATATGGAAATGTTTCGATTGAATCATTTGCCCTTGTGAAAGTATTTAAATTTTTTTTTCATAAAAATTCAGGTATTTTTGATGAATTTTAAAATTTTCAATGAATTTGGGGATATTTTTTTTTTTTAATGAATTTTGGAAACTTTTTAATTCAAATATTTGTCCAACTTTTCAATTGTTAAATAATTGGTTGAAATTCATAAATTTTTCGCAGATTTCAAGCACCATTAGATCATTTTACAAAATAGTGTGGTAAGTTGATCTTCGTTTTGATTTATTTACCCTTCTTTTACTTATTCTTTTAGACTTTTTCAAAAAAGGAACAAATATTTTCCCCTATTTTTTTTTTTTTTTTTTTTTTTTTTTTTTAACTAAATGAGCAAAAAAAAACAATTTTTTTTTTAAAAAAAATAAAATATCTGATTCACTTTGGCAAAAGATTCTCGAAAGATTTCGAATAAAAGTAAATACTTGTCACGATGATTGAACAAAAATCTTCCAACAGATTAAATACACATTTTTTCCAAAATGGAAAAGAGAAAAAAAAAAAATAAACTTAACTCGATTAAACACAATTCAAAGTTTGTACCAGTGAACATTGAATTTTACACTTTTTCGATTTTTGTAATTAAGCTAATATTACGATTATTAGGTACTTGATAACAATAAAATATTTGGTTTCACCACGCAAAAAATATGTTTTTTTTTGTTTTGTTTTTCTTTAGTTCAGTTATGTTTCCATGAGATTCTCTTGAGAATGAAAACTACTTATTGATTAATCTAGCACAATATTGTTAGGTTAAAGTCTAAGTTTTTTTTTTTAGTTAAAAGCAGATTCACATATTTTGAGATGAAGCAGAGATTTTGAGATGAATAGGAGATGAGCGATCCTTTTGGGAAGAGAGGCGGGGATTTTCTTCGGTATCTCGGTTTGTTCTTGTTGTTGTTCTTTTTTTTGCACAGAAAGTCTTCTTAATCTTCTCTCCATCAAGATATTCTTCTTCTCCTGCTTCGAATCAATCTTCAATCTTATTATTCATTTTCTTGTTCTTCTTAGTCTTTTTTCATCTTCCCTTTCATATATTTTATCCCCTTTCTTTCGTTTCCCTACATTTTTTCCCTTTTTCCTGGCCTTTTTTGTAAAATTTCCATTTCGACTTCTCCAAAATGATAAATAAAGCACTGCATCTTTGATCAATTTTTAATCCCAAAGTTGGAACCCCAGTTCAATATTTCCATTTCCAAATAAGAAATTCTATCATCTCGCGGATCCTTCGAAAAAATCCGCTCCTTCCAAATTTGTTAAACAGTTCTTTAGTTTGAATAGACATAAGATGTGAATTTCAGTTGCATAAATGGTTAAACATGTTTGGTTTATGGATTAAAAGTATTTATTTTGCTCATCTGCTTTAAGCTTACGAGTGACAAAAAGATTGTTGAACGAAATCCAAACTGGAAAAACTGATTCTATCAAAGCTCATATGTTCATTTCATAATTTCTGTGTTTTGTTTTTTTCAATACATAAATATATCAAATAGTTTAGCTAATTCTTTGTTTTGTGTGTATGTGTGTGTGTGGCTAAAATGTGTCGAAAATGCTGAAGCCTGAATGCGCCTATTTTGTACATTTATATTTCAGTTCATTTAACGTTTTTTTTTTTTTTTTTTTTTTGGCAAATTGCAAAGGGCGATTGCCAAATGACTCATTGCTCAGACTCAATATTGTGAATTGTCTGAATCCATATAAAAATGGATTGTCCAAACATTTTCTCTGAAAGAAAAATCTCTCATCAAATAAAGAAGAGGACAAACAAAACAACACATTGTTTTCTCACTCGATAAAATTGTCTTAAATTCATTGTCATCCATTCATCATCAGAAATAATTTTCCCGACAGAAATGAATTTGTCGGACCGATACAACAATCGAGCTGAATTTTGCTGTAAATCGTCCAAATATTTCTTACTATTATGCTAATTTATGACATTTGTTTCTTTTTTTCCTCGATTCTGTTTCCATTTATTATTAATGACTGCATTGCGTCGTTTAACATGGGTGTCCATATTTCTATCATTTGACTGCCTATTTAAAGTCATTTCAGTTTTTTTTTCTTTTCTTTGGTTTATTATTCAAAAGCCTTGGCTATTGCGCTTACAAATCATGCGAATCGGGTTCGGTTGGTTTATTTGGTAAAATGCCAAGTGGATCATCGCCAAAAAATACATTCTCTTCAACATCACCGCCAAACGATGGATCAAAATTAACATGATGAAAATCAAGATCCAATTCAAGTAAATCCCATGAGCCACCATTTGTTGTATTTGTTGTTGTTGTTATTGTTGATGGTGCATATTTTGGTGTTTGTTCATCTAATGGTGATACAATGACACTGGGTGTTGATGGTTTCATAAAATCATTGGAAAATGTTTCGGAAAAGCAACTTTTTGATGCCATCGATGACGATGATGGTGAGATATTTGGTTCGGGTGTGTCAGGCGTTTTCAATGAATCACTATTTTGCACTTTTGTCACAGCATCCTCATTTCCAATTGATTCATCGATAAACGAACGACCCACTGAACTTAAACTAAATTCAAGCAATGTTGTTGTACGATCGTTTGAATTTGTTCGAACATTTCGTGGATTACGATTTGTTAAAATTGGCGTTTGTGGTATTGGAATTTTTCCCGTTGATGTTGGATGCTCAAATATTGTATTTAATTTTGCATTTCGTGCATCAATTGATATTGAATTCGAGGTGCAATCACTTTTTTGACTTAATAATGATGTTGTTGAATCTATTACATTCATCGAACTTTGCATCGATGGTAGTTCAGATTCGATAAATGATGTTGTTGCCACGCCTGATTGCGAATAATTCGAATACATATTCGATTGAAATGTTTGCAGACGAACCTGTTGCGATTTTGTATTGGTGTTTATACTATCCGCTGATAATTTTATCGATGCCATTGATGTTGTTGCCGGTCCAATGTCACCAATTGGTAAAAATCGTTGCAATATATCCGGTGATTCCAATGGACTACTCAGTGTTGATCCCAGTGTTGCATTTACTAAATATCTGTTTGGAAAATTAAAGCATGATGGAGATGGGGTTAGAAATTCGAAAAAAAATTACAATTTTTTTTTTTTAATTGAAAAAATGAAGAAAATAACAAAAAAATTGAAAGAAAGAAAAAAGAATAAAAATTGTCAATTTTAGCGAAAAAATGTGCGATATTTACACTTGTCGTTGTATTAAATTTTGCCAAACGGCCTTCAGTTCCTGTGATGGTGCACGCAAAATAATCTGTTTTCGAGCACTTTTCCGCGGTGTCCGTGTCAGATCTGGTGTACAATGCACTGTTGGACTTTCAGCTGCTATGCGACCATTTGGATCGATTGTTATGCGAAATTCAGTATCTGTAAAGAGTAAAGAATAATTAATTGATTGATGGATTGATTGATAGATTCATTGAATCGAAATTGAAATTTGAAATTCAATTCTCATTTTAACGTCTCTATATTGAATGTTCCGAATAAAAATGTCTAGTTTTGGTGAAAAGCAATGATTTTTCTTTCTTTTTCCACTTTTTCGTTGGAAGTCTTCCCTTTTTTTCGAGTTTCTCTAAAGAAATGTCATTGACTTTGCCATTGATTTTCGCCAGAAGATTGTTTTTTTTTTATCAAAAGAGATTGAATTTTGTGTCTTTTCAGTCTTAAGTTATGACCTTCAGTATTTTCAATGAAAAACTTACGTTTTTTGCGAATATTAAAGCACGAGTCGATGATATTAGCCAGTGGGATGGGTTCTTCTGTGATGAAAAGTACTCGATCCCGACTAACTTTGGCAAAAAGAAGAATATCGCTAAAGAGTAATGTCCAATATGGCTTAACTGAACGTCCTTCAACTCTAGACAAATCACCGCCTAGAAAAAAATGAAATTTTAAACATTTCAAGTAAAATTTTCGCTAGGAAAATGTGTGAGGGTTTGATTCAAATGGAATTTAAAAGGAAAAAAACATTCAAAAAATTTACCAAAAATCCACTGTCTCCCCGGAATGGCAAGCACAAATGGTTTACATTTCGTAAAAACCAGCCGTGCTTCTAGATCTTGTAGCGTTAGCAAGGGTCGTCCTTCTCCCAATGGTTCCATAATACCTTCATTTACCGTAATCTCTCGATAGGATGTTTGAAGTGATGTGATGACATGTGTGAAATTTTTGCATTCTTCTGAATTTGGTCGACAATGTGATGCTAACAAAATGATTAATTTGAGCACTTCACGAAAATGTTGCAACGGACGATGAATCAATGTTGTCATATCGGGCCGTTTACGCGGCACTTGTGGCACTGTGATAAATGTTACAAAGTCCGAACTCGATTGACGTGATTTATTCACCTACGCACATGCCATGAAAAAAATGAAAGAAAAACCAAAATTATGCAATGTCCGTGAATTAAATGGTTAAAGGATCAAAGAATGATTACACTTGAAAAAAGAGAAATGTTCTTCGGTACAAGGGTAACATTTTAGTAGCTGTTAAAAATGATCCTATAAAACCGTTCTTATCACTCAACCAGAATTAGCAAAGTAAATCAAACGATAAGTTAATTTTAAAACGAGTAAAAATTCAAGTATTTTCTGAATAGAAAAGTGAAATGGATGAATGAGCTAGTGAATGGTCATGACTTACTAAAACACAATCGGCACGTTTCAAACCGTTGCAATATTTTTTATAGGCTGCACAGAAAGCAGTCGATTTGGATAAATAGACGCGGGATGCGAACACAAGCTGAGGTTCATGTTCGTCGGGGAGCAATTGTTCTAGAATGTCTTCAGAAAGGCGTAAAATCTCTTCGATATTTTGGAATAGGGTTCGATGATCAGTTGGTGATATTAAATCACGGCGCTCTTGCAATGGGCTCACAAAACGTTGCATACCATATTGTAAAGCTGTCACAAAATGTTGTTCACGATTTATCAATTGATACAAGTATTTTCGGGGCGCATCCTCAACACTTGTCACAAGAATCGACTGAATGATGTGAATGGCATTAAAAGAAAGGGAAGAAAAATGTATAAAAATGTTGAGATTTTTTCATTTTAACAAGTGTTTTTGATTTTCTTCAACAATCGAAAAAAATTCCAATTTTTACACTTTTGACACTTCAACTTTTTCTTAAAAGATTATTCTAAAAAAAATTCTCATCAGGTTCTTCAAAATTCGTTAAAAACAGATTTTCTGCCGAAAAAAAAGAAAGATTTTTCTCCTAAAAGTGCCAAAATGAAGAAAAAAAACTTAAAACAAAACCGATTGAAATTGAAAATCATAAAAATGTATTAATTTTTTCCATAAAATGTTTATTTTTCTTCGAATTGTTTATTTACAAATTAAAATTATGACAAAATAATAAAAAAAAAAACTGAAATGTATACAATAAATTGAATGCGAAAAAAACACCGTTTACGTCAAAACCAAATTGAAATAATTTACGTATTTGTGACTTTTGCTTAGAATCTAAAAATAAAATATGCTAAATGTAAACGCGCACGCGCTTATTTTGATGAAAACAAATTACAAACGAAAATAAAAGGCAAACGAATACAGAACTTGAATTCAATCGATTGAATTCCTCGTTGAATAAAACTATGAATAATTTTTGCTTTGTTTTAAATTGTTCATTTTTTTTTTTTTTTTTTTTTTTTGAAATGAAAAGAAGTTTTGTTCAAATCAACGAATAAATGTGAATCTAATTATTATGTACAATGTCCCAAAATCGATAATTTATCGTTTAAACACTCGAAAAAAACAATTAAATTTAATTACAGCCAAAGAAATCGAAAATGGGCCATTTTTGGTGTATTAGCCATCGAAACAAAACAAAACAAAAAAAGAAAATTTGAACATAAATAGCGAATAAATTGTGATTTTTTTCCTTTTGTTCAAAAGCAATAAATTACAAATAATAATTTGATGTACTGCTTAATTTCGATATCAAATAAATAACTTTTTTTTTTCTTCGATAGAATGAAAACTATGAAAAAACTTAAAAATAAAACTTAAAACAAAATGATAATTAGCAATGAAATTAGTGATTGTGCAAAGTGAAAAGGGGCGCACATCATTTCGATCATTTTCAATAATTTCGAATTTTTCTAAGAAAATTCCGAATTTTCCGGGAAATTTCGATCTTTTTCCATTGGAATGCACATAATTTCAAACCACTTTGTGCTTGAGAGAATTCTTTCGAGTATTTTAGAGTGGCTTATTTGGATTTATGTCAGCCACTTTTCAATCAAAATAATGAATGCGTCTCTCTTTCTCTTTGTAACAAATATTCTCTAACAACTAGAAGCGTATGTCTTTTGGTGTGATGTAATAAATAATTTACAATAAATTAAAAGTGTGAAATGTGAAAAAAAAAAAAAAAAAATGAAATGAAATAATAAAGAAACGAAAAATAAATGAATTATTTACACAATAAAAACAAAAACTAAATGTTAAATGAAAGAAATGAAAATGTGGAATGTTTGTTAAATGAAAAAAAGGAAACTTAAACATAAACAACTTAACATTAAAAGCAAAACTTAAAACTTAAAACAAAAACAATTTTTTTCTTATTTGTCTGTTTAAAAAAAAAAACTAAAATCGAACTTAAAATGAGATGTGTTTTGAACCCTGTTTTGTGTATGAGAGAATCCGCCCCATTTGACCGAAGCGGATGGTTTTGATGTATAAAAAATACTTATACAATGACACCACAGCCTACCTCTTTGCTAAACGTGACCTATAAGTAGGAAAAAAATGAGAAAAAAAATTAGTAAATCATTGAAAGGAATTTTAGATTTAAAAAGAGTTTTTTTTAAGACAAAGCCGAGCTTCAATTCAAGTCAAAGATGTGAATCATCAATGAAGCGAATCTTTGTCAAAAAAAATTCCCCCTGATTGTTTCGAAAAGAGCAAAACTCGCTTGAAACGAAAAAAAAAACAAAACAGTAATGTTGATACATTACCTGAGGCAGATGCAATCGTCGTTTCGTTGATTCCAATGTAAGTGAAATATTGGAGCATGCGGTCATTGGTCGTGCGGCCAATGAACTAGTCGATTGTTTTGGTGTTGCAAATTCGGATGAGGCTTCATCATTGTTATTTAATTGTGTTGTAGCATGGATGGCTGCATTCGTTGTAGCATTCAATGAACCAGAAAGACTTGGTGCACGGGCGCCAATGCCATTTGTAGTGGCCGGTCTAGAACTATTAGTTCGTCGAAAAATTTCAAGTACCAATGTGTTGCCTTGCGTTTTAATAAGATTTAAAATATCCATTTCGGGCATGGTGACAACATTATGTTTATCGACAAAAATGATATAGTCGCCTGGAAGAATGCCACATCGATCGGCCGACAAACCGGTTTCAACTTTTTCAATACGGGGCGGATGTGTCCATACAATTGAAAAGCCAAAACCTTTATCAGCCGTTCGGGTTAATTTTTTTGTTATCGTAAATGGGGTACGGCCATTTTGATTGTGTGATTGGCTAGCAACTGGATGCTCTTTTGCATTGGTGGCTGGATGCTCTTTTGATTTTAATGTGGATTTTCGTCGTAATTCACCGGTTTGTGGTGTTGGCGGTGGTGCTGGTGTTGATTCATTTGGTGGATCAAGCTCCAAAAATCGTAAAAATAAATTTTCATCGGCATCACGTTGATGAATGGCTTTTTTTGATAGAGTTAACGGTGTTGCAACAAGCCCATCATCTTGATTGATGGCCTCATCAACGCTTGATTGTGAATTTTCACACATTGCTATAAGCGGCGGATTGACCGTTAGATTTGATTTCGCTTGCAATTTAAACGATCCATTAATTTCTTTTGATGATGTCACCGATTTTACCGGCACCGATATACAGCCCAAAAATTCACTGCGTCTGCAAGTAAAAACGATGAAAAACAATTTATTAATAAGTGTTGAAAGAGATTCATGGGGGGGAGTGGGGTAGACAGGGTAAGGGTGAGTAGTGACACTCCATTTATGTAGTGACGACATTAGTGGGTGAACGAAGGGAATTTTGTGCAAAAATGGGGGTGCGAGAAAGATGGTGAGAGAAAGTTAGTGTGAGAGGGTCAGAGAGAGAGAGAGAGAGAGAGAGGGAGAGACAAAGTTAGAAAGAGAAAAAGTGAGAAAAAATTGAAAAAAAAAGGGAGAGCGAGAGAGAAAAAAAAGACTCAATTTCATTAAAATCACGTCATGCAATTCCATTTACAGTCATTTAACAGCGATGCCAGATAAATAAATTATTTGCTATTATGAGAGCATATTTGTTTACGTGCACAATGTTCTCTGTTGGTAATGTGTGAGTTGGTCGCTTGCGCTCACAGGCGGACATGCTATTAACATTGTTGATTTTATTAGTTTTCAAGCTTTTACGAGTCGTGCACCAGTTTTTATGGCCATGTCTTTTTTAGTTGGGTTTTGAAAAGACACTCACGCGCTCCTCGTACGTTTTTCTTAGTTTCATTTTCATTTGATGTTTGCTTTATTGCTTTCAATTTACTTCCTTATTTCCATTCCGGTATCGATTTTTCCTCGATTTTTTTTCCAAACCGCCCCTCGTTCCAAGTACACATAATTTAAGCACATAAACACAATTGACAAACATCAAACATCAAACAACATGGGTCAGTATATTTTTTTTCTTTTGCTTTTCTTTGGTTCTTGCAAAAGCGCATATGTACACATATTTAGAGCACAATTACAGCTTTAAGTGATAAAAACAATAATGACAACATAACAAATAAACATTTAGATTAATACGGACACAACATCGTGTTGTTAGGCAAATAAGCGAGAAAAACTCACGGTTGTTGCTTGCTTTTCGGCCAATTGGATCGATGTCAGTCATTTAAATCGTCATTCATGCATTCAAACGATGAATGGGAAAATGAATTTCGTGCTGCCAACAAATCAGCTTTGTGACAACAACGATTCGGACGCTTATGACAGCCACAACTACTGCTTGCACCATGATTATCCATTAAAGTATGCAAGCCGCTACTTGGCGAACCATTGCCACGCAATATTCCAGCCACTGTTTGCATCACAAATGACATTCTCGATGATTTCTTTGGCTTTTTTTTTTCTTTCCCTCTCTTTTTCGATTGATTTGTTATATTTGTTTTCGGGAATTTTACTATTTCTTGTCTTCTTTTGATCTTTTGAAATTTTCTTTGGAAATTTTTTCCGGAAACTTTATCAAAAAACTTTTTTGAAATCTTCTTTCCTCTCCGGGAAACTTTTCTTCGTCAAAATGTCTATTTTCGGTAATACTATAAATGGAAACACGACAATTTTTAGAAAAATTTCACCTAATTCTCAACCATTATCCAAAAATGTGAATAAAAATTGATAAAAAAACTTTATCAACTCCAAATTGATTGGAAAATTGATAATTTGTCATTTGTTAATGTGGTTCTTGTTGATATTCAAAAAATGCAAAAGTTTTTATATGTCTCGACATCAAAAAGTCAAACAAGTAAAAAGATTCAAATTACATTCGATGGAT
>JAQOWM010000356.1:0-11653 GCA_029041755.1 Resseliella maxima | reverse complement strand
TTTTTTTTCTTCATTAAAATCAGGTCAATGCTCATGTTGTTTCGAATGATGCTATAGTTTTATGGATGAAAAAGGAAAACAATAGTTTACGCGAATGTGTAAAAAAAATGTCCATACGATTGGGCGATGAAATTATCACTGATAGTAGTGACACGTCAATTAGTGATGACGAAAAGTACGAAAATCCCATCAATACACGACATTTTGAAATTGATAATGTTTTTGCCCCTAAATACTACTTCATCACGAATGTAAGACCAAAGTTCCCCAAAAGTAACCGTTTTCGCTCTTTCAATTTTCTTTTTTTCATCCTTTTCATTTAGGACAAAGGTGATCGGTTATATGTCGATGGCGTGGTAAAATTTAAACTAAGTTTGGTGAATTTGCTTAAAAAAATGAATTCGACTTATCCAAAGATGTGTTCAGATTTTGATTGTGAATTCATTCGTTATTTACTTAAAGCCTTGTTCGATAAAGAAGAAATAGCAGAATGTTCAAAGAACAAGTCATTACGTTTCCTTGGTCGTGAAAAATTACAATTGGCAAAAGGTAATTGATTAAAAAATACCGTGGTGTATTTGAATGATTGAATTTTGAACCATTTTTTTATTTTTTTCATCATTCAAACCATTTTTTGTTGTTTAATTACTCTGTGTTATTATATTCACAGTTATTTTCAGACAAAGAGTTGGCAAAGACAAAAAACGTTATGATTCTTTTCGTAACTTGGCATTTGAAGTCAACAGAAGCTAACAAACTGAAGAGAAAAACGACTAGAAAAGCCGAAAATTACAAATAGTTCTTTTTGATCACAATAGCTATAGCACATATGCTATGGCATAGATTCCCAAAATTATAATAAAACTATATTTGAATTAAATTTTTTTTTAAATACATAGTTTTCATGGGAAATAAATAACTTGATATTCTAGTTATTTATTTCCCATGAAAACTGTGTATTTAAAAAAATATTATTATAAATACAATTCGGAATAACTATTAGCAAAAATGTTTTTTCTCTTTAATATTTTGTCATCAATTATTTCAATCATATTCCTTCAAACACATTATTTGGAAATAAACAAATAACTATACTGAATAAATATTATTATTTTTTTGAAATAACAACACAATTTATTTATTTGAATATTTTTTGCTTCGACTTCATCAAAATTTGAACAAACCGTGCCAAAAGACCATTTTGTAAGTAATTAATTTTGTGCTATATGCACAAAAATATGATTACCAAACCTCACTAGCAACTCACTCAATTAGCAACTCACAATTTTTTTAGAAATAAATACTTGAAACGATGCAAAAGGAAGAAGAAACCACATCAAAATGGAAAAAAATGTCTCCAAAATCCGCTGGTCCACACAACCGTCAACAATCTTATGGTTTAAGCAATCCGCAATAATAGCGAAGTAATAAATGGTAATAAATAGAATGGCAATGTGCCACACATTCCATAAAATTCTTTATGCATACATTGTGTATCAATTGATTTATCTGTAAAAAATATAATAAATACACCTACTGTTTAAGTATTTATTCAAAAATTCTTGTAAATTTTCAATCGGTTATATATTTAGAGAAAAAAAATCTTGTTTAAAATAAATCTGTTTTGTGATTTGGCATTGAATTTACAAGAATTACAATATCAATTGAAATTATCTATTCCTAAATTACGCATCGAATATAACTAAAAGTTAGAAAAAAATTTAAACTAAAATTTTAAAACTGTTGGCTGATTTCAAAATTGAACGTGTGAATTGACACGTTGATTTTAATCATGTGATTATGATTACTAATTAGGAAGTTTTTACTTGAATCTGCTTTTTATCCAATTTTTTGTATGAAAATTCTTAGAAAATTACAATTCAAGTTTTCAACAAGTCAACAATATGGTATGTTTTTACAATAAACATTGAATAAAGTCATTAATTACACATCAATTATAGTTAAATAATTGGCTATATTAGAGCTATAATGACGATTGAAATTTCTGAAAAAGGACATTTTTCCATTTGCATAATTTTTGTGCCTGATCACGTTCAGTTGGTTGGCCTATGGCAGATATGGATGAAATTTTTGTTTTCGTTTCTTCATCACTTTTATGTATATTCTTTATATGGCGATTGATGCTTGATGTTCCAATCAGATTTTTGCCACAGATTGGGCACGGTTTACACTCACGGACACAAATACGTTTGGGTGGCTTTAAACGATTCATCAATCGCTTTTTTTGCTCTAAGGAGTAAGTGAAAAATTATGAATGATTTGGTTTAGAAATAAAACGGATAATAAATAAAATCTAAACATATCAGTGCATGTTAGTAAGTGCACATACTTTGTTTTGTATTTTTAATGCAAACTTCTCTGATTTTCTCATCGCAGCATACAGTATGCACTGATAGTTGATGCGAAATTACTTTGTCTTTGTCCGGAGACATAAAATTACAATCTGCACAACTGAATCTCATAACAGTTTTGGCATGATAATCTCGTTCATGCTTATGTAATCCACTTGGTCGCTTGAATGTCGAATTACATAATTTGCAAATATTCTGCAGTTAGAAGAAAGCAAACTTACATTAATATCAATAATTATTATCACCACAAATTATTGTAAACAAACTTTGTTTTTTTCACTCTGTATGTTCCATCTGTAAACCGGCTTTAGATTTTCTCTCGCTTTTTGACTAAGTAAGGAGTTCTTTTCATTTTGTTTCTTTTTTTTTGAATACAAGTCCAACAACTTTGCAATGCGCTGATGTGTAATGCTTGTCATTTTGGCGTAACTATGAAAAATATATTATTTGCAAAATATAAATAAATATACACAATATAAATAAAAATATGAATGTACCTGCATGGTCGTTTACATAATATAACTTTTGAATGAAACTCGAAAAATTTTGGAGAAGCGATATTGGTTGATTCGCAAACGTTAAAGCCACAGTTATATCCGAAATGATAAGCACCATATAATAAAAACATAATTTCGCCAGGATATTGAATGTGTTTGGTAAATTTGATACCGTGTTTGAACAATATCCAGGGAGCAATTATGAAACATTTATGTTTTATGACTGTTTTACACTTGTATCTATGCCCCAGGAGATTCGTGAATAATTGTTCTAGTTTCTTGCCTTCTTCATATGGCAACACATACCAAACCTTTGGAGCGCCGTCCAACAATATGTTTAAAGAGGCAATATTACTGTCTTCTGTGTGCGCACAGAACCATGTGTCCCACATTCCTACATAGCCGAAACCGTTTTGTATTCCAGGAATGCGATGAGATTGTGAGTTCACGTTTATGATTGAATATCTTTCATCAAAATTGTTCATGTTCCATGGTTCATTATTATACAATAAACTTTCTTCCACTTCTGTTGCATAAATTGGATCTGAATCTGTTTTAATCGAATCAACAAAGTCTTTAATGTCATTGCATTCAAAAATCGAATAATTATAAAACTTAGTCAAGAAATATACACATTTTCACATATTTTACCTGCTTCTGATATTGCTCTCGTATGTAGATTTTGCCAAATCTTTTGCTCAATATCTTTCAGTTGTAGTTTTGTATCAATTTTTTTAGCAACTTCTTGAAATTGGTTCACATTCATTTTGCCTACACTTTTATAACACATTTCGAATATTGCTGGAGTATTGTCAATTGATGATACACATTTTACGGATTGTTTCTCAGCCTTTTTTAAAATAAAATTTTTGTTGAGTTTTTTTATTTTTAATGGTGTTGATGAAATCACTTTCAGACATCCAATTTCATTGTTTTCCGAATCCTCTAGTAAGTTTTGGATAAACATATGAATCGGAATATTATGTTGTTTCAGCACTTTGGGTTTAAGACAATTATCCCAATTCATATTGCTTTCTATTTCTAAAAACTAAATGTTTGATTACTGAAAATATTTGTTCACTATTTTTTATGTTCCAAGATGTTATAAAATATTAACAGAAAAAAATTTTTCTTTATTATCACATGTGAATGGAATAGCACGTCTATTGAATATAATGTTGCACTGCGTGCAAGCATCTTTCAAGGTTTGTAGCACTGCGAGCAAAAAGTAATCGCCACTGTGATAAAATTGGCGCTACTAGTAATTTATTGTTATACGTCATAACCATGGTTTTACGCATAAATTGGTCAATCTTTGCAATTGATCTGCATTGTCGACTCTAAATTCTGCGTCAACCGTTTGATTAATGTCAAGTGACATTGTGGTTGATATGAAAAATGCTCTAATAGTAGCTGGCTATAGGGAAAATTAAGCATTTGTGTCATCCGAACAAGAGACTTTCACTTTTTCAGTGTTGTTCTCTGGTTTGGTGCCAGCTTTCTGCTTGTTAGGTTTTTTCTTCTTTGTTGTCAAAGAAGCACCTTTAGTCCCTATGCCTTTAACCGTGAACTGAACTTTTGTAGTTGAAGGTCCAGCTGAAATTTTGACTGGTTCAGTGTGCTTTGGAACTTTCTCTGTAACAGCTGGTGTTTCATCAATTTGTTCCTTGGCCACCTCTTCCAGTGATAGATTGGCGAGTTTTTCCACGTTTTCTCCCTCAGCATCTGTGGTATCACCATCAAGTCGTATTTCGACTGTATTTGGTTTAACCCCAGCACCGCTTTTGGGACGTGGAATCATCTCGCTTGGGACGTGGAATCATCGTAATTTCAAAATGCTGTTATATTTCGCTGGAATATCGGTAATCCATTGTAAAACTGAATATTTTAGATCAGGATCATCATTTGGAAATCAATCAACGGATGCTTTTATAACCATTTTCTTTCACTTTACTTCTTACAAACATTAATCCTAATAACATACAAACAAACAGATGAAGAAAAAATATTTCCATTTCCTTTTTTTTTTTATTGATTTCTTTCTGTCATCTTATAAAAAAACAAAACTGGATGTTGTGAGCGTTAGCCACGAATGTTGAGATAAACTGGAATATATTTCATTGCATTCAATTCCATGATGCATTGTTTCCATGTTTTGCTTTGTTAAAATGGTTTATCGAGTTATGAAAAATATGTCGAATTGGCAAAAGATGAGACAAAAAAAAGCAAAAAAGGCTGATTTGAAGATGACAAAAGGAATCAAACGTGGTTGTGCGTTCAATGATTTACAATTTTTTCACATAATTGACAATATGCCGGCGGATGTTATGCATGATGTGAATGGGGGAGCGATTGCCTATTGTTTGCATGACCTTTTCACTACAATGATTGATAAAAAAATTTGCACTGCTGATGAAATTCAGAAACGAGCTCTTGATTTATTAATTATAGTCCTGGCGATAGTCACAACAAACCATCATTGATCTCTTTTGAAAAGCATAACTTGAACCAAAATGCTTCGCAAATATTCTGTCTGATGAAAAACCTACCTCTCATCTTTTTTGACTTGCAAGACAGCATTGGAGAATATTGGGAACCAATTAGCACGTTATTTAAATGTATCGAAATCATTTATTCTACAGAAATAACTGAAAAAGATCTAAAAGACTTGACTAACTATATTGATCAACACTTGTCTGCTGTAATTCGGCTATTTAATCACTCACTTACTGCTAAACACCATTTCTTAATTCATTACTACATCTATGGACCATGAGATTGGAATCAAAGCATAAAGTGTTCACAGAAATCGCTAAAGCCAAAAAAATTTGAAAAATCTAACTAAAACCATGGAAACTGAACACCAAGAGAGAATTTGCAAGCCACCGAATATAATATCACCACTGAAATTCTTGTTTCAACGAAATCTGGACAGTTTTGTAAACAAGGGGGAAATCACTCTGAAAAAGTAATTTTCAAAATTACTTTCACAATTACTTTTTTAGTAAAAATTAGTTTTGCTATTACTTTTTTTTTACAATTACTTTCCATTTGGCGAATATTTTTGTACGTTTTCATACCAAATGCTTATAAAATGACATAAGTAATTGTCAAATAAAAAGTAATCGCAACAAAAAAAGTAATAACAAAACTAATTTTTACTAAAACAGTAATTGTGGAAGTAATTTTGAAAATTACTTTTTCAGAGTGATTTCCCCCTTGTTTGTAAATCTATGCAATTCCAAATGTATAAAAATATTATTGATGAAGAAGTTGGCGATAATGTTAATGCAATTCGTATACAAATTTGCCAAGTATGGTAATCTTGAATACCGTGAAGGCAATTTGATTATTTCTAATAGAGAAATAGTGGAAATAATTCACATTTTAGCCAATGAAAATAAAGTTTTTTTTCTATTTGTGAATCTTGCAAGTTGTTGCGTCACAATGAATTTTGTAATAGTTTTGTATTAGAAAAAGATTTTAGAAGAACATTTGTTTTAGATTTTGACTCACTTGAAAGTAAATTACCATATAAAAAAATATATTTAAACGGCGAATTCCAAGTACATTCAACAACATTAACCATAACAAACATTTTTCATAAATTTTAGATACATTTTATTCAAATAAAGAACATCTTCAAAATACATTTTCTCTATTTTTTATTTTCTACTTTTTTTTCTATCAAATTACGCTCAAATAATTATCATATTATATATTGATGAGAACACTTAATCCTTTTTTTTTAAATTTTGACTACATAAACTTAATAAGAATGGTTTCTGAACCAAATTTTTAAATAAAAAAAACTCAACCAACAAAAGATTCAAAGAATGATGAGAAGATAAAAGTGAATAGGTTAGTATCAGTCTGTTTGATCACATTGAAAAAAATAGCATTGTTTGGCCAACCAAAAAATTGATTTTGAGAATCACGAATCTAAAACTTTGAGTAGTTCACGCGCTGTGGAACGCATTGCAGGTGTTATTGATCCACTGCGACCATCTTCATAGACATAATAGTCCAAAAAATCCATGAATTGTCTAATATTGCGGATGGAATTGCAAATCAAAAACTTTGTGAATTTTATATATTAATAAATCTACTGTATCGATGAAATCGAAATTCTCATGAGCCTTGAAAAAACAATGATGATACAAAACAGAAAAAGTTATTTTAAAAAAATCAAAATGAAACATTCACATATTTTTAAATGGATTCAATATTCCCTAATAGTCGAAAAAATATCAACTTCATGTATTTCTTAAAATCTTAATTAGTCCAAATTCCCGTGTATAAGAAACTACTAAAAGTTGTAAATGTACACTCATAAAAATCATAACCTCGATTTATTGACAAGTGTCATTTATTTACAAAACGAATACGTTTATTGCCCGATGTCAATAAATAACTATTGGACATGTGGCAATAAACGGATCAGTTTTAAAGGCACAGTGTCAATTAATCTATATTCAATTGACACTAGTCAATAAATCAAGAGTGTATTTTTTATGAGTGTATAATTAGCCCAAAAAGTCAATACTAAAAGAAATTGTCTATTAACTGTGTACAATTTTTAAAAATCTGTGCTTGATGAACAAAGAAATGTTTGTTGAATGTTATTAATGCAGAACATAAACTATAGAAAAATTAGGATAGTTTCTACTATTGGGATTTTTTAATTTTAATTTAAAAAAATGTAAACAATGAGCATAACCTTAAACAATCAATGACATAATCTGTACCATCTATACGTAATTACGTATTTCAAAACCACGTAACCATATAAGAACTTTTTTTGAAAATGTGGAAAAAAATTCAGACAATTATAGACTAAGAGCCACTGAACTAAGGATGTGTTATTTCTACTTTATGGATGATTATTGGTTTGAAAGTTATTTTAAAAATTACTTTAACCGTAGAAAATAAAATATTTTAAGTTTTTCACTTATTAAGGTGAAATCTGATTAATTGAAAACTTAATAAAGACAAAAGTATTTTTTAATTATGCTTTACGTTTGATTTAGTTCGAATAACATAAACAAGTACATAAATTTCTTAAATTCCAAATATCTGCATGAAATGTTCAATACCAATCAAAATCTGATCGATTAAAATTGTTAAAAAAAAACATTAATTTTTCTTTTTGCTTTATGTATGAAATTCAAAATATATTATTTTTTATGTCCGATAAACTTACATTTTAAATATCTGCATCGAAACATTCATAATTACTAATATCTGAATTCTTATTCTTTCATACAAAATACCTAGCAAAATACTATGAAAACAAAACATAACCTCAAATTTCACAGTATTTTGTATGAAAAAATAAGAATTCAGATATCAATAATTATGAATGTTTCGATGCAGATATTTAAAATTTAAGTTTATTGGACATAAAAAATAATATATTTTACATTTCATACATAAAGCAAAAAGAAAAATTAATGTTTTTTTTTAACAATTTTAATCGATCAGATTTTGATCGGTATTGAACATTTCATGCAGATATTTGGAATGTTAGAAATTTACGTACTATTTTATGTTATTCGAACTAAATCAAACGTAAAGCTTAATTAAAAAATATTATAGTTTTTATTATGTTTTCAATTAATCAGATTTCACCTTAATAAGTGAAAAACTTGAAAATTTTATTTTCTATGGTTAAAGTAATTTTTAAAATAACTTTCAAACCAATTATCATCCATAAAGTAGAAATAACACATCCTTAGTTCAGTGACTCTTAGTCTATTATTTTGGGTTTTAAATGAAATAACTATATGTATAAATATTTTTTTTTTATTTTTTTTTTTTTCAGTAAAGAGTAGTTGATTGAAGTTGAATTTTGAATCGAATTATTTCTGTGGTGCCATCTTAATTTTTTAGAACTATTTCTAAAGTGATAGGCACTAGATCTTCTTTGTCCTTTGTCTGATGTTCCCCCGCTAGGGTAAATTTTAGTCGCGCGAGTTAATGAACGAGATAAATCGTTCAATGAAAACAACGCGAACAGTTAGTATTTTATGCACTATGTGCATTTATTCACATACCAAACTGAAATAAGTTCATTCAAATCCTCCATGTTATTTATACAAGAAATAGATTTCGCTTATCACACTATTTTGGTCAAAAAAATTTCAATTATAATTTTAATTACCCTCTTTACAATGTTAAGTTCATAATTTCAAAGTCAATATCAGACTCCAAAGGACTCATATAAGTTAAACTGATTTCTAAAACCCAATTACAATTTTCGATTATCGAAACTCATTCATTATCCAATTTAAATATAATATCGTTTTTGTTATCGATATTAACCCGCGATCAAAATTCGTATTCCAAAACGAATTTTGGTCGCAACAAAATTCCCACAGAAATTGCAGCGCGACCAAAATACTATGACCCTATTAAACGCTTGGCTAATGAATATGGACTTGCGAATTCATTTAAAAACCTTTTCAGCTATTTCAAAGGATTGCAGAAGAAAATCTCTTATTTGATATATGGTTCATTAAATTTGTTTTGATTCAATTGTTGCATTGAGATTTCTTACAAATTAAGTATATATTTTACTCATAGAATCGACGAAATTCATTGTCGGTGAATTGAGCAAATTAGCGAACAACTTCCGCGCTTGAAGCTGAAAACTTTACACTCAGCAGATGATTTCCAAAGCACCCACATATAATCAAGTTTATAGAAAGCTTACGAATGTATGAGTTCTCAAATCTATTAGAAATGATAAATTTAATGTAAAAAGATATTTTCAGACGTTAAACTTTGCTGGAGCTGAGGTTATTCGATGCATGCATATTGCATACATTCTCATTTGATTTTTCTCATCAATATAGCGGCTGTACAGCACAATGCTACAAAAAAAAAATTTTTGATACCAAAAGTTTCTAGTTGTGATTTTCTATTAGTATGGAGCCTTTCGAGCGCAAAAAAGCAAAAAAAAACTGATATCTCGCAGCGCATTCAAAAAATTCACTGTCAAATGTATGCAAATAGTAAATTTTCGGGTATTGCACTCATGTTTTTAACCATAAATCAAAAACGAATGAATATTTTTAAAAAATCTAACACGTATAACAAAATACAAAATTTTTGATTTTGGATTAAAATTTGCACTGAAAATCATAAAATTATTCATTCGTTTTTGATTTGTGGTTAAAAACGTGTGTGCAATACCCGAAAATTGACTATTTTCATATATTTGAACGTGAAATAGAAAATCACAACTAAACAATTTTGGTAAGAATTGTGTAGCATTGTGCAGTGTACACTCAGCTCCAGCAAAATTTTACTTCTGGATATTTTCCAAGTTGAGAGAAAACGGAAGCGTGATAATGATCGTGAATGGATTTACAATTGAAAATTTCGTAGCAATGGCAGATCGCAATTCATTACCGCAAGCTGGTATAGCCAACTCGGTATTACGTTCACTGACTATACGTATCTTACATGCTTAAATATAAACGTTATGCAATACATATGTATTCAACGGGAATATGAATGTATTCGATTCACATTCAATAGAAATAACATAATGCGTATCCTAATGCACATGTATAATTCAATAATCGCATACACTTATATCCATATCGCACACACACGGTCAAATCCCACCTACAGATTGAGATTTTCGTTATGTTATTAATATGTTAATAAGATAAATTTTTTTCAAACATAACATATTATTAACGTTAATAATAAGTTATTTTCGGATTTTATCAATTGAAAAAAATCTTATTATTAATAAGATATCTTATTAATATTTTAATAAGATCAAAAATATTTTCGAAGCATTATTTTTTCAATTATAACATTAACATATTAATAAAATTTCGCCAACATATTAATAACATAATTTTTTTTCGCGTAATTTTTTAAAAAAACAGTTTAAAAAAAAATTCCGTTAGTTAAAAAAAAAAAATATTAATCCAAATTAAGAAATAAAATTTTTCGAAAAATAACTTCTAAGGTATTTTCCGATTTCGTACATTTCGAAAATTTGAATTTGATTCCATATCTACTTTATTTAAGTCCATTTTCATTTTTAAAATTCATTTTCAACTGATTTCAATTTTCAAATGATTTGTAAATGTTGAAATTTTTTTTTCGATATTTCTTATTTTTTCTAAATGTTGGCTGTTGATTCACTCCATAGAATTAAGTAATTTAGTACTTTTATGATCAACGGTTTTTGTTGTGTTATATTTTTGTTCACCAGCACTTAAGATGTGATTCCGATTCGTACCATACAAAAGAAACAACATTTAACGGGATACGTGAATTGGAGCTTCGATTTTGTATGCACTAGCAAATCTGTCAACGAAACAACAATAAATTGGAAAAAAATCATTAAAATGTCCATTGAATTGATATTATATTTCGTTCACTTGCAATTTTGATGAAAAATCTTTCGATTTTCAAAGAAAAAAACACTCACATTTTACAAAATAAATAATTTTTAATAAATAAATAATTTTAATTTAAAACCTTCAGCTCTTGATAGTTTGAATCCACAAAATAAAGATTTTACAATGGATGAAAGCGAAATGCAAAAAGTCAATGAACCTAATAAAAATGATAATTTGCAAGACCAATTAAACACCACTTTCACTAGTAATATTCCCACGACCAACGCTGCAACAACACAATCGGGAGAATTATATTAAAATGCAACAACAAAAGCTCAAAACACTGCAGATCTTTTCGATCTTAAGTTGCAATTCCCCCCTAATCCATACACACTCATTTTCCAATTGGAAAAGT
>JAQOWM010000221.1:0-55142 GCA_029041755.1 Resseliella maxima | reverse complement strand
ACGATGATATTTTGACAATCGATGAATACAATTCCCACACTGTAAGATTCTGCGTAGTACCGGATTTAATCGTAAATACATTCACACTCTGTCACTTCCTAAAGAATTGTAGAAAGAAAAATATTAACTCTGTCAATATTGTGGATAAACAAAAATGAGCACTTACCATTGATTGGGTTGGATCCAAAAGCCAATTAGAAAATGATGTTATTTTTAAATTTGTAGATAAAAGATCATCACCGATGACTGATTTGTAAAGTTCTCGTGGGTTATATGTTACAAGGCCTAATAACAATGGGTCAGCAGTTAAATTCTTTTCATCTCTATAAACCACAAGTCCTAATCAAATTAAAAGTGCATTCAAATTCATTATTTATTCATTTTTATCCAAAATTTCAAAAAAAAAAAACAATAAATCTTACCACCATGTAATATTAGTCCAGTTTGTTTTGGTGAAAAATATTCATCGCAAAAAATATAATGAAATGCCGTTTCCGAATATGTATCCGCCTTGTATTCAAAATATTTCAAACAGTCCATTATTGCTGATTTCAACCATCGTAGTTCTCTATGATTGTGATTGTCTTTGTGTATTACATTGTAGCCACTAATTTCAATGATATTGCCATTTTTTATGTGAATATCATCACTAATTGTACCTAAACGTATTGGACAAATTGTTGGGCCAAATGTTAATGGATCACTAAGTTCAATTACGGCTGAATCATATAATCCATAAGTTATATCGGTTGCCACCATTTCTATTCCACCAACTCTTCCATCCACTGTACCAACGCGTACTGCTGTACCTATAATTTGATGTATGCACCCCAATAAGGTAAGAATTTTTGTTGGTGAAATAATTGCACCGGTACATGTTATATCATTTTTTCTATTAAAATAGTCCGGTATAACTGCTGCATGATAACAAAATCTTTGTAAATCGGAATCTTGCAACACAACCGATTCAAAACTTCCACCGTCTACGGCAATGATAAATGGCACAAGAGTGTAAACCAAAATATTTATATTCATTTCAATGCACGTTTCCAAGCAATATTTGGGTGAAGAAAAAAGAACTGAACAAAAAGAAATATAAATGGTTATAGTTTGATCTCATTTAAAGCTCTTTTAATACCGTTGCTACAGTAGAAAATGGAACAGATCCGTGAAATAGATAAAATACTACTAGAAATAAAGAACGTGGAACGGATCCGTGGATTTAATTCAATTTGAGTGTTGCTCAATTTAGCCAATAACAATTTCATTTCTCCGGAAAGGAATGATTTGAAAACAATACACGGTATTTGTCAGCAAAAAGGCAATAAAAATTCAATTCAATAAGACGAACGGACACTTATCATTTTTTCAAAACGATAAACAAAATATATTTTGAATGAGAATATTAGGGCATCCATTGTTAATCCGAGATAAGGTTATTGAATATACAACGAGTACACTCAGCTTATAATCAATCGTAGCCACAAAATATACAACGATAAAAGATTTTGAGACGATTTTATTACATGCGTATGTATATTCAGCACATTAGGCAAATTAAATGAATCAAGCTAATCGTAATTCAGCTTAAATGATATTTCCTGATTGTTTACTTACTTTAGAAGTTAACTAAAGTTTCGGCGAACGAGAAATATTCAAACACTTTGTCAAATGGTCCATTCCATGATAGATCATATAGGAAAATAAAGAATTGCCTAAATTGTGACAAAATTTACTGTGTTGTTAAAATAAAATAAATAAAAATGAAAAAAGTTTCAATAATTTTTATGATTTTGCCGTTATTTACGATGGCCGATTTGGAAAAAATTCATCGAACGTATGTGGTAGAATCAAACATGCCATTACAACTAACAAGCCTAGAGAAAATTATTTGGCTTTGCTGATACTTAAGGAACCATTACAATTTAGTCAAACAATTTGTGAAATAGCTTTAAGCAAAAGAATACTCTACATGTTTCAAAATGGAAATGAAGATTATATCGATGAAATTACTGGATATTGGAAAAATTAATAACGCCACTAAATTACGATGGACGAAACTTTATTATCGATCATGAAGATTGTGTTAATTATTAGCAACAAAATATAAAGGAATCAGTTCCATATTCGGTTTTCACTTGTATGAATAAATGATTAAATTTTTGTTGATTATTGTACTCGTAGCACAACTGGTGCTAAGCCATACTAAGCAAAAAAGAAAAAAGAATGTTAAAAGTATTATTAATATGAATATATTCACTTTTGTGCCGATAATTTTTATGAAGTTTTTACAAAAATTTGTCAAATTTCAATTTATTTTCACTACAACATACATATCTTTAACATAAGAAAAAAAATTGTTACCACCAAGTTTCAGTAACCCAGAAAATTTCTCCCAAAACCTCCGCAGTATGCTGTGAAGTTTTTCATGCGTTCATCTTTGTTGCCCATAATTTTGCAAGTACTATAATAAATGGTATGATATAATATGAGCCACGGAAATATTGTGGCCAGTGCCATCTAATATATTTGTTTCCAGAAATACAGTGTGATTTTCGAATGTTCGTTGTATCGTGTATTTTTCAAGGCATGAAGTTTATGTTAATACGACAACTTCGACGACCATAATGCCTGTGCAGGCATAGTGCCAAGTTTCAAAACTATTTGCACAAAACACGGCGGCTTGATAACATTAGTCTTTCATGTTGTTTATAAGGTCAACACCGGTGATACACTGGATTATAACGTATAACACAATGTATCACCGGTGTTGACCTTATAAACAACCTGAAAGACTTTTGTTATCAAGCCGTCGTGTTTTGTGCAAATAGTTTTGAAACTTGGCACTATGCCTTCACAGGCATTATGGTCGTCGAAGATGTCGTATTAACATAAACTTCATGCCTTGAAAAATACACGATACAACGAACATTCGAAAATCAAACTGTGTTTCTAGGAACAAACATATTAGATGGCACTGGCCACAATATTTCCGTGGCTCGTATTATATCATATCATCTATTATAGTACTTGCAAAATTATGAGTAACAAAGACGAACGCATGAAAAACTTCACAGCATGCTGCGGAGGTATTAGGAGAAATTTCCTGTATATATTGTTTGATATTCATTCAAATTCTGACGTAGAATAATGAATTCCTATGCTAATGCGACTTCGGTTGAAACAATTAATAACCGATCGAACTGGAAACTTTGACTAAAGGTATTTCGCTGGCATGAGTGACAATTTATGCTCGTATAATTTCAAAAATATTTGCATAAGCATAATTTATTATATGCATATAATTACATTCATCATTTCAAAACATTCACGAAAGCTTTCATTACAAATACCTTCATATTCAGTTTACTTTTACATATTTCGAATGAAAAGAGTGAAAAAAGTGTTTTAATATTATGTCAGCTTGTCTACGATTTGCTATGTTATAAAATTCTATGAAAATGCACTTTGATATTGACAAATATCCATGCAAATATCAATTTTACTTCTATATTTCGAATAAATAGATTGATTCAACTATAGGCTTAAATGTCTATAATCAAAATTAGTTTTGATTTAGTACAACAATATAGTACTCTTTTCATCCAAGAATCAAGCTCTACAAAATTACCTATATATACATTAATGTTGAAAAAAGATAAATGTCTGGTCAGATCCCGGTGCACAAATAATTCATAATTAAGCATTTCGTATTTCGTATTTCGTTATCAAACAATGTCTATTTAATGATTAATTCAACAATCCGGACAAAGTAAGGGTAAATTGTTTGGAAAAATAATGAAATTATCGAATTAAATTATGAATCAAGCTAATTACGATGATATTTTGACAATCGATGAATACAATTGCCACAATGTAAGATTCTATGTAGTACCGGATTTAATCGTAAATACATTTACACTCTGTCACTTCCTAAAGAATTATAGGAAGAAAAATATTAACTCTGTCAATATTGTGGATGAACAAAAATGAGCACTTACCACTGATTGGGTTGGATCCAAAAGCCAATTAGAAAATGATGTTATTTTTAAATTTGTAGATAAAAGATCACCACCGATGACTGATTTGTAAAGTTCTCGTGGGTTATATGTTACAAGGCCTAATAACAATGGGTCAGCAGTTAAATTCTTTTCATCTCTATAAACCACAAGTCCTAATCAAATTAAAAGTGCATTCAAATTCATTATTTATTCATTTTTATCCAAAATTTCAAAAAAAAAAAAAACAATAAATCTTACCACCATGTAATATTAGTCCAGTTTGTTTTGGTGAAAAATATTCATCGCAAAAAATATAATGAAATGCCGTTTCCGAATTTGTATCCGCCTTGTATTCAAAATATTTCAAACAGTCCATTATTGCTGATTTCAACCATCGTAGTTCTCTATGATTGTGATCGTCTTTATGTATTACATTGTAGCCACTAATTTCAATGATATTGCCATTTTTTATGTGAATATCATCACTAATTGTACCTAAACGTATTGGACAAATTGTTGGGCCAAATGTTAATGGATCACTAAGTTCAATTACGGCTGAATCATATAATCCATAACTTATATTGGTTGCCACCATTTCTATTCCACCAGCTCTTCCATCCACTGTACCAACGCGTACTGCTGTACCTATAATTTGATATACGCACTCCAATAAGGTAAGAATTTTTGTTGGTGAAATAATTGCACCGGTACATGTTATATCATTTTTTCTATTAAAATAGTCCGGTATAACTGCTGCATGATAACAAAATCTTGGTAAATCGGAATCTTGCAACACAACCGATTCAAAACTTCCACCGTCTACGGCAATGATAAATGGCACAAGAGTGTAAACCAAAATATTTATATTCATTTCAATGCACGTTTCCAAGCAATATTTGGGTGAAGAAAAAAGAACTGAACAAAAAGAAATGTAAATGGTTATAGTTTGATCTTCATTTAAAGCCTTTTTAATACCGTGGCTACAGTAGAAAATGGAACAGATCCGTTAAATAGATAAAATAATACTAGAAATAAAGAACGTGCAACGGATCCGTGGATTTAATTCAATTTGAGTGTTGCTCAATTTAGCCAATAACAATTTCATTTCTCCGGAAAGGAATGATTTGAAAACAATACACGGTATTTGTCAGCAAAAAGGCAATAAAAATTCAATTCAATAAGACGAACGGACACTTATCATTTTTTCAAAACGATAAACAAAATAAATTTTGAATGAGAATATTAGGGCATCCATTGTTAATCCGAAATAAGGTTATTGAATATACAACGAGTACACCCAGCTTATAATCAATCGTAGCCACAAAATATACAACGATAAAAGATTTTGAGACGATTTTATTACATGCGTATGTATATTCAGCACATTAGGCAAATTAAATGAATCAAGCTAATCGTAATTTAGCTTAAATGATATTTCCTGATTGTTTACTTACTTTAGAAGTTAACTTAAGTTTCGGCGAACGAGAAATATTCCAACACTTTGTCAAATGGTCCATTCCATGATAGATCATATAGGAAAATAAAGAATTGCCTAAATTGTGACAAAATTTACTGTGTTGTTAAAATAAAATAAATAAAAATGAAAAAAGTTTCAATAATTTTTATGATTTTACCGTTATTTACGATGGCCGATTTGGAAAAACTTCATCGACAATATGTGGTAGAATCAGACATGCCGCATTTTTGTTATCATGCAGCTATTCTGATTAATGGAAGTTTCATGTGCAGTGGAGCAATAGTTTCGCCTGTGAAAATTCTTACAATAAACAAATGTGTAGGAAATCATAACACAAGTGATTTAATTGTGCGTGTCGGTTCAATAGATCCATTGTCTGGTGGAACATTAATTGACATTGCACTCATTACAACTAACAAGCCTAGAGAAAGTTATTTGGCTTTACTGTTACTTAAGGAACCATTACAATTTAGTCAAACAATTTGTGAAATAGCTTTAAGCAATAGAATAATCTACATGTTTCAAAATAGAAATGAAGATTATATCATTGAAATTAGTGGATATGGAAAAATGAATAACGCCACTAAATTACGATGGATGAAATCACAAATTATCGATCATAAAGATTGTGTTGATTATTGGCTACAAAATGTAAAGGAATCTGTTCCATATTCTTTTTTTTGCGATGAGGAAATTAGCGAAAATGTGACTAACACCAGAGATGATGGAGGTTAAAATGAATATTTTTCTATTTGCAATTAAGTTGAGTTTTTTTATTTTTTTTTTTTATTTTTTTTCATATAATTCAGGTCTAGTGGTTTATAGGAAAAATTTTAGCGTAAAACCAATACTTTTAGGTATTGTAACATACCATTTCTTCGATAATTTCCCTGCCTTAAAGAAAAATGTCAAAGCACACCGTTGGATGGAATGGATAAATACAGTCTACTTTGATTCCGAAGAGAATACAATTTTTTTCAATAATACACATTATATACCAAAGGTATGTGTGTTTATGCTTAGATACTTACCATATTTTTATATTGTATGTTTCTTTTTATAATTCATTTCAAATTATAATGTAATCATATTCGCAAATGGCTCAGAATAAGACAAAACACATGTGGTTTCTCTTTTATTTTCCTTAGGCGATAACTTCAGAACTTGACGAACGATTCGATCGTGAGTTTAGACTTTGTAAGAGAGTTTGTTTCAAGCAGAATTTAACTAAGAAAGATGGTATCCAAAGAAGAAGAGACTATCCAGTACGACGTACTCCATTCTCACTTACAAACCTAGACAACTCCAACCGTTCAAAAAGAATTGAAAATCCATTCATTCGAAGTGATCAAATTATAATAAAACAGAAAATGCGGCAGCGATAGCTGCAAGCACAAGATGCGACGAACAGATATTCTTCTTTTGCAAGCTTTTAACAAAATATAAATTAAACTATATCAATTTAATGCAAGAAAATAAAAAAAAACATTCATGTATTTCTTTGATTCAACAAAAATTCCGACAGAATTAATACAGAACATTGTGTTAGATAAAAGATTATAATATATTTAAATGAGACAATAATTTTTTAATAATTATTTATTTTTACCTACCTGATCAATAATTTTCTTGACTAGCTTCTTGATACAATAATTTTTTATCTACATTTTTTCTCCTTTTTCATTTTCAATTTTGTCAACAAAATTTGAATCTCATTTAAGTGAAAATGAAGCCCCACATTTGCGTCTCTTTAAACTTTTGTTAAAATCATACAAAAGTTCAAAGTGATGTAAATGTGGCTTCATTTTCACTTGTATGAGATTCAAATTTTGTTTGACAAAATTGAAAATGAAAAAGGAGAAAAAATGTAGATAAAAAATTATTGTATCAAGAAGCTAGTCAAGAAAATTATTGATCAGGTAGGTTTTTAATTTCGGTCTTTTTTCAGGGAAAACATTGGGATATTTTGTCGCTATATTTGTTATCAATCAATTCCATGATACTATAAGTCTATTTCAACAAATGAGAAAAATATAAATTAAAATCAATCAATATGTTCGAAAACATATAAAAAAGAATTGAAAAAAGTAAATGTTGTTGACAAAAAAAAAAAAAACAAATTATCACAGAAAGATATACTTTGTTGTACTTACCGTACTTGGTATATCGTAAAAAATCCAATCTCTAAAGTATGCAGTATCAATTAATGCTTCAAAGAGTGGCGTGTGCGTTTTTTTGTTAATGTTATTTGACGGCCATTCATAAATTCCTAGTAAATACGGATCACCATCGACTCGAAACACAACTGGTGCTAAGACATACAAAGTAAAAAAGAAAATGGAAGAAAAATGTTAAAAATATTATTAATATGACTATATTAAATTTTTTGCGGATAATTTTTATGAAGTTTTTACAAAAAATTGTCAAATTGAAATTTTATTTTCACAAGATACATATCTTTAACACAAGAAAAAAAAAAATTCTTACCACCAAGGTCTAGTAACCCAGGAAAAATCCCCTCAACACCTCCACAGCATGCAGTGAAATTTTTCATTCGCTTGTCTCTGTTACTCATAATATTACAAATAATATAATTGATGAATGGTAGCTCAATTTTCCTTAACTTATATTCTTTTTCTTCAGAACCATATGGTTTATCATATCCAGTAATTTCAACTTTCGGAACTCTTTCAGTTGTTTCATTTGGATAAGTGTTCAGGGCACATTTACAAACTTTGGGATCATTCGGAATTTTTTCAGTGAGGATTAATTTCGCCAAATTTGCTACAGAGCCATTGATAGATGGTTGTTTTACAATACGGGCTACGGAAATATTATAGCCTGTCCCATCTAATAAGTTCGTTCCCAGAAAAACGGTTTGATTCTCACACGTTTGTTGATATATGAACCTATCAAGGCACGAATATGATGTGAGAATAATATCTTTTTCGACTATGACGCCTGCACAGGCGTAGTGCCACGTTTTAAATTTGTTACAACAAAAGACAGCTGCTTGGTAGCAAAAATCACCCATATTTTCTATTAGTTCGCCACCGGTGATACACTGTATTATATTATTATAAAATAAAATATAAAGTATGAAATTAGACTAAATGATCAAAGAAAAATGTTGAGGACAGGTAATAAAAATCTGCCGCAGAAAAAAATTGTCACTTCCAAAATGTTGAGAATTGGAATAGCAATCGAAGGCGAATTTCCATCAGAATTAACTGAGATTTATTTTGGTTAGTTTTGCCGAATATTCACAGGAGAAATTACTAAAAATGTTCGATAAAATTTACTGAAACTTATTTTGGTTATTTTTAGTGAAAATTCATTTCCAATGGCTTCAAAAAAAATCTGACTTCAGAGAATGTTTTGGGTTGTCGAGGAATAAAAATCAATAAATTTTGAACAGTGAATGCCACAATATGGACCTGCTATGTGGATGATTATTGAAAGGGAACAATAACGTAAACTTCAATTTAATTTCGAATTGATTAACTTGCAAAGTTTGAAATTACCGCACCATTTTATATCACAAAAAAGATCAACTTGTGGAAAAAAAAGAAATTTCTTCACGGAAAATGTTCATAAACTTCTTTTGCGGTAGAGAACAGACAATAACTATTTATTATGAATTATTTTCCAACATGTAATTCGAAAAAGTTCTTTTTTTTAAACACGTGAAGTGTGCAATTGTTGAAAAATGCATGTTTTCCTTTCTTGCTCATTTGTCGTGCACTTTGATTAGTTAAATTATCTAATAAATTGAAATGGATTTGATGAAAAAACAACAAAAAAAAAAAGAATTGAAAATGAAATAAATTGACTGAATAGACTGTGGAAAACATTTTAGGAAAAAAGCCTCTTACATTCAAAGGCGACTGTAAGTCACATTACAAATATTTCGGTGATATTAAATTAGATTAGATTTGTTTAATATCATTGAAGTACAGTAGATTCTCACAATTCTAAAGACTCACAATTCTAAATTATCCAGAAAACTAAAGACGATTTTTTTCACATTATTTTCCTGAAATCTAAAGATTTACTTTAGATTTCTGAATAAACACAATATTTACACTCGTTATGACTCTTTCAAACCGTAAATTGCATTCATAAATTCACTGGATATTTCTTTCATTCAAACAATCTCTATATTATTTTTTTTTTAAACATTGTATATACAATCCAAATCCAATGTTTATGTTTTTTCAATATTTTTTAAATTTTAAATGATTTTCAAATCATCATAGTTACCAGTGGAAATGTACGCACGACAACAAGTGAATGTTCGATGTTGTTGCATCATTCTATTTGCGTTATACACTAACCACTTGATCTTCATTTAATAGATCAATTTTCGATTCTTTAAAATTATTTTTCTATTTAAAATGTCAAAATCCATCAAGTTCCAAAAATTAAGATTCAAGAAAAGTGCAAATTTTAAAAAAAACTAAAAATGGTGTTCGTGCAAATCGAGTTGCAATCGAATTTGTGTTACTGAAGGAGCAATTTCGCAAACCAAAACAATCATTACTTACAAATTATTTTTCTAAGTCAAACAACTCATAATGAAATGTTATTTATCACATATACAATTTTTTTACAAATTTAAATGAAAAAAAAACAACATATTAAAAAAACATCAATTATTATCATTCCATTAATTTTGCGGTTTTTCAAAATTATCCAGAAATCTAAAAATTCACAATTCTAAATATCCAAAATACAAACTACTTTAGAATTTAAATCTACTTATTTCAATTTATCAAAGGTATTTTTTTTTTGCTCTATTTGATTCGGAAATAAAAAATATTCCAGGCATACCGAAAAATCTCCATATCTGTACGATATGCAACAAGGTGTTTTCAAAGCCAAGCCGCTTAAAAAACAATTTAAAATGCCATGATCGTGAGGGTATTACTTTTCAGAATCATCTTTGTAAATATGAATTTTTAGCACTTCACGGTGTGAAAATTCATTTTGTAACAAAGCATGTAAATGGTGTAAAAAATCAATATCAATGTAAATACTGCAACGAAGGATTTACGAAACAAGAATTATTAGATGATCATCTTCGATTGGTTTTTATAATAAATTTCACTTTTTTTATTTTTATTTGAAACGTTTTCTATCTCATTTAACTACTCATCGGAACAACTCATCAAATGAATGTCGCACATAAATGTCCACATTGTCACAAAGAATTTTAGCAATTTTTCAGTCTGAAAGATCATCTTGCAATACATCCCGAGGCGAAGCAGTTTATGTGTGAAATCTGCGGTTCGGTTTCAAAACAAAAAAACAACTTCATCTTCATATGACAAAACACACAAATGAAAGACGATTTAGATGCAGTGAATGTAATCTAATGTTAAAATCACGTTCAAATTACAAGAATCATATGCGACAAAATACAGGTGAAAATAAATAAATATCAAAATTAATTTTAATTATACCAGGCGAACGTCCCTTTAAATGTGAACAATGTGAGCGAATCGAATAGCTGCACCATTTCTCAGACATTTGGAATCATTAGAAATGCATGATATAAATTATGATTTAAATAATGATATTCATTTTGGAAGATTGTGTTTGCATTGAATGGAATGGAATGAATTAAAACTTAACATTGAAGATTTGGCAAACTATGCAAACAGATGGACACAATTAAGACATTTATCGGTTAAAAAAATTGAATTTCTAAACACAATTACATTCATATCATTTATTGAACAAAATCCACATTTATGTTTTGCCGACCATTTGCGAATGTTAAAAAAATTGACACATATTGATTCAAATTTTGGTGGATGGAATTTTATTGATTTTTGTCGTCTACAACATTTAATGAAATCAAAATGTTAATCATAAATCATACACATTTGCGTGGAATTTTTGATTAACTTGCAAAGTTTGAAATTACCGCACCATATCACAAAAAAGATCAACTTGTGGAAAAAAAGAAATTTCTTCACAGAAAATGTTCATAAACTTCTTTTGCGGTAGAGAACAGACAATAAGTATTTATTATGAATTATTTTCCAACATGCAATTCGAAAAAGTTCTTTTTTTTTAAACACGTGAAGTGTGCAATTGTTGAAAAATGCATGTTTTCCTTTCTTGCTCATTTGTCGTGCACTTTGATTAGTCAAATTGACTAATAAATTGAAATGAATTTGATGAAAAAATCACAAAAAAAAGAAGAAATGAAAATGAAATAAATGAGTATAAAATTAAACAAAACTTACATTGACTCGGGCGACAGCACAAATGATTAAAAGCAATAACGTGAACTTCATTTTGATTTCGAATCCGGGGAACGATAATTACGTTTAAAATTTTGTTCTGTTAAAACAATTAATATCGAATTGCAAACACTGACTGAATGCATGTCGCTGGCATGAGTGATAATTCATGCTCGTATAATTTCGAAAATATTTGCATAAGCATAATTTATATGCTTTCGCATCAATTTAACCAACTTTTCCATTTGTTTCTATGTGGTGGTTTTTTTTTTTCTTTGCATTCATCATTTGAAAACATTCACGAAAGTTAACATTACAAATATCTTAATATTCAGCGTTTTTTTCTGGCTGCACTATGCTTATATGCAGTTTTTTCCTTTTTCATTGCTCTTCTTACGAATATTTAAATTGTTATTGTTGGCAAAAAATGCTTTGTTTCATTCAAATTACCGATTGTATTCCAAAGTTTTGTTGCGAAATGCTCTTTCTTCTCATTTTTCCTATATGAGAAATAAGCTGACGACAATGCATTTAATTTTTTGTCCATTTGAAAAATGCTGAATATTTTCTTGTGTTTTACTTTTACATATTTGGAACGAAAAGAGTGCAAAAAGTGTTTTAATATTATGTCAGCTTGTCTCATACATGGGCAAGGTTGGGGGAGCGGGGGGGGGGGGGGGGGTATTTTCTTTTCAAATATTGATGAGCTAAAAAAAAGGTCCAAATTTTACCCCCCTTGCAAATATCACAATGAAATGATGTAAAGATGAAATCCTAAATTCTAACTTTATTCTCTATATATATCAAAGCGGTAAAAAAAAACATGAACATTTCTCACAATAAACACAACGTAAAGCATATAAGTGAAAAATGTCTGCATCAATTAGGATAATTCCAAAAGTTGAGAAAAATCCACTTGAAATTCATGCAAATGATACCGTTGATCCGGCTTTATACGAATATGCATTTCCAACGGAACAAATTCAATTTGAAGTGGTAAAAGTGGTAAGTGTTTAGGCGTTATTCACAAAAATGTACTTTGAATTGAACAATTTTCATTTTTAGGAAGATAATGATTTTGTTATTAATGAAGCAGAATGTAAAGGAGACTCACAGCATGCAAACATAAATCAATACTCAATAAAAAATACAAATGTGGACGAAGAAAACAATTTGAATGTAAGGAGAAGCCAACGAACACCCAAAAAGAAGGTGATTAATGAATATGATTTTAGAGCAAAATGGAAGAAGAAAAATAGGACAGGTAATAAAAATCTGCCGCAGAAAAAAATTGTCACTTCCAAAATGTTGAGAATTGGAATAGCAATCGAAGGCGAATTTCCATCAGAATTAACTGAGATTTATTTTGGTTAGTTTTGCCGAATATTCACAGGAGAAATTACTAAAAATGTTCGATAAAATTTACTGAAACTTATTTTGGTTATTTTTAGTGAAAATTCATTTCCAATGGCTTCAAAAAAAATCTGACTTCAGAGAATGTTTTGGGTTGTCGAGGAATAAAAATCAATAAATTTTGAACAGTGAATGCCACAATATGGACCTGCTATGTGGATGATTATTGAAAGGGAACAATAACGTAAACTTCAATTTAATTTCGAATCTGAGAAACGATAATTACGTTTTGAATTTTGTTCCGTTGAAACCAATGTAGTATACGTTGTATGGTTTTACATGTAAAGAGCTTTGAAAAATTTTTGGAAGTATTGGCCGAATAGCTGCACCATTTCTCAGACATTTAGAATCATTAGAAATGCATGATATAAATTATGATTTAAATAATGATATTCATTTTGGAAGATTGTGTTTGCATTGAATGGAATGAATTGAATTAAAACTTAACATTGAAGATTTGGCAAACTATGCAAACAGATGGACACAATTAAGACATTTATCGTTTAAAAAAATTGAATTTCTAAACACAATTACATTCATATCATTTATTGAACAAAATCCACATTTGATGTTTTGCCGACCATTTGCGAATGTTAAAAAAATTGACAATCGATTTGATTGATTCAAATTTTGGTGGATGGAATTTTATTGATTTTTGTCGTCTACAACATTTAATGAAATCAAAATGTTAATCATAAATCATACACATTTGCGTGGAATTTTTGATTAACTTGCAAAGTTTGAAATTACCGCACCATTTTATATCACAAAAAAGATCAACTTGTGGAAAAAAAAGAAATTTCTTCACAGAAAATGTTCATAAACTTCTTTTGCGGTAGAGAACAGACAATAAGTATTTATTATGAATTATTTTCCAACATGCAATTCGAAAAAGTTCTTTTTTTTTAAACACGTGAAGTGTGCAATTGTTGAAAAATGCATGTTTTCCTTTCTTGCTCATTTGTCGTGCACTTTGATTAGTCAAATTGACTAATAAATTGAAATGAATTTGATGAAAAAATCACAAAAAAAAAGAAGAAATGAAAATGAAATAAATGAGTATAAAATTAAACAAAACTTACATTGACTCGGGCGACAGCACAAATTATTAAAAGCAATAACGTGAACTTCATTTTGATTTCAAATCCGGGGAACGATAATTACGTTTAAAATTTTGTTCTGTTAAAACAATTAATATCGAATTGCAAACACTGACTAAATGCATGTCGCTGGCATGAGTGATAATTCATGCTCGTATAATTTCAAAAATATTTGCATAAGCATAATTTATATGCTTTCGCATCAATTTAACCAACTTTTCCATTTGTTTCTATGTGGTGGTTTTTTTTTTCTTTGCATTCATCATTTGAAAACATTCACGAAAGTTAACATTACAAATATCTTAATATTCAGCGTTTTTTTCTGGCTGCACTATGCTTATATGCAATTTTTTCCTTATTCATTGCTCTTCTTACGAATATTTAAATTGTTATTGTTGGCAAAAAATGCTTTGTTTCATTCAAATTACCGATTGTATTCCCAATGTAGCATTTGTTGTATGTTTTAACATGTGAAGAGCTTTGATTTCAAGACATTGACGCCACCTATACGATTTATTAATGTGCACTGACTATACCAAAGGAAACGGCAAAAAGATACGATTTGTCGTTTGCATTCTGTAATGGTGTATGTGCAATTCAGTGTATATGTGATAGAGATCGCTTGCAAAGTAATTGTCGTTCAATTTATGCCGTTTTTGATGTACTTGCTTACGGCATTCAGTGAACGACTCATTTGCTATGGTATAAAAACTTTTTTTATAATATAAATCGTGTATGAAAGCACCAACATGAAAGTCCACTGCGTGTGCTTTCAGAATATTGTTTGATATTTATTCAATTTCACACCGTACTCGTACAGATGGCGTAAGAGGCAATGCTCATCTTTACTAATGCGACATCGGTATTCCAAAGTTTTGTTGCGAAATGCTCTTTCTTCTCATTTTTCCTATATGAGAAATAAGCTGACGACAATGCATTTAATTTTTTGTCCATTTGAAAAATGCTGAATATTTTCTTGTGTTTTACTTTTACATATTTGGAACGAAAAGAGTGAAAAAAGTGTTTTAATATTATGTCAGCTTGTCTCATACATGGGCAAGGTGGGGGGGGGGGGTGTATTTTCTTTTCAAATATTGATGAGCTAAAAAAAAGGTCCAAATTTTACCCCCCTTTCAAATATCACAATGACATGATGTAAAGATGAAATTCTAAATTCTAACTTTATTCTCCAGAGTAAAATATTCAAAAAAATTTTACTGGTATATTTCGAATTAATAGATTAAATGATTTAGTACTTCAGATATTACTGACACATTAAATGTCAATCATCTGACATATAGCGTGTATATCAAAGCGGTAAAAAAAAACATGAACATTTCTCACAATAAACACAACGTGAAGCATATAAGTGAAAAATGTCTGCATCAATTAGGATAATTCCAAAAGTTGAGAAAAATCCACTTGAAATTCATGCAAATGATACCGTTGATGCGGCTTTATACGAATATGCATTTCCAACGGAACAAATTCAATTTGAAGTGGTAAAAGTGGTAAGTGTTTAGGCGTTATTCACAAAAATGTACTTTGAATTGAACAATTTTCATTTTTAGGAAGATAATGATTTTGTTATTAATGAAGCAGAATGTAAAGGAGACTCACAGCATGCAAACATAAATCAATACTCAATAAAAAATACAAATGTGGACGAAGAAAACAATTTGAATGTAAGGAGAAGCCAACGAACACCCAAAAAGAAGGTGATTAATGAATATGATTTTAGAGCAAAATGGAAGAAGAAAAATAGGACAGGTAATAAAAATCTGCCGCAGAAAAAAATTGTCACTTCCAACAATCGAACGAAAGTAATCAGCACTCATATGAAAGTAACACCTATTCCAAATAAATTATCTATATTGACAAAAGAGAAAAACGACTCGACGAAAAATGCTCAATTTCCCGATGAAAAGTTCGAAATTGAAGTTCTATTGAAAAACCAAAACAGCTACAAGATGACAAAAACATTTGAAAAACGACCATTGAATGCAATTCGATATGATGGAATTAATCATTATCCGGAAATTAATAAAGGTACCATGACAAGATGTAAGCTAGAAAATTGTAATGGAAAATCAATCATACAATGTGTTAAGTGTAAAGTTCATCTCTGTCTGAAACGAAGAAGAAATTGCTTTCGTGATTTTCATATTCTGCAATACAATCAACAAACATAATACTTTTTGTAATTCTTCCGAAATGTATTGATATTAATTCATAGTAAGGCCGGAATTTATTAGTGTATTTAATATGTTTTTCTTTTTCTTAAATAAGTTAATATTTTAATAATAATAAGACGAAAAAAAAAATGTTCAAATTAAAATTAAGAGAAATAAAAACAAAGAACGAAAATGTTCTTATTCTACTACTACCTAAAAATTTGCGCCATATTTTCAATAAATGTCATATTGACAACTTGCAAATATCCTGTAATGTATTATTTTTATAAATATTTCAAAAAAAAAAAAACATCAACTAAACATTGAAACTCTATGAAACAGTAAAAATGGAAATAATTTATTCACCACCCTCTGAATCTATTATTCAAAATCGAAAAATATTCTATTCATCACAAAAAATCACAGATGAATCGATTTTTGACTGGCTGTGTCGAGTTAAAGATTACAATGAAAATTGTGAATTCGGTACATTGGCTGAATTTCTATTGATTGACAAATTTATTTGTGAATTGGATAAGCATGAAATGCAAAAATTGAAACACATTGAATCTTATTCATTAAATCAATTGATTATGTTGATGGAAAATCAAAACATTTCAATAGAAAATCATAAATTTGAAACTCAACCTACAAACACCGTAAATGACCACACGGATGATAAATTGCTCATTGTAAGTCTTAATGAATAAATCTTTGTGGGAAAATATATAGAAAAAAATGTAAAAACAATTCAATTCACATAGGAAAACGAACAAGACATCAATGATTCATTCGTAGATGCTAATGAAAGTCACGGCGATTTAGAGGATGATAAACTAATTTATGAAATAATGTACGAGACTCCAGATAATGAGAAAAAACATAAACAAAAATCATTGGAGATACAGGAAAGTAGTAAGAAAAAATCAAACAGTGCGAAAACCAAGAGTAAAATCGTAGAAACTGTCGATATCAAAGGATTTATCATTGATGAAGAGAATCGATTTCACTGTTTGGACTGTGGCAAACAATTTACGAAAAAAGCTTCTTACATTCAACATAGGCGATTGTAAGTTACATTATAAATATATCAATGATATAAGACCATTTGATTATTAATATCATTGAAATATTTCAATTTATCAAAGGCATTTTTGTTTTTACTCTATTTGATTCGGAAATAAAAATTATTACAGGCATACCGGAAAGAATCTCCATATCTGTACGATATGCAACAAGGTGTTTTTAAAGCCAAGCCGCTTAAAAAATCATTTAAAATGCCATGATCGTGAGGGTATTACTTTTCAGTGTCATCTTTGTAAATATGAATTCTTAGCACTTCACGGTGTGAAAATTCATTTTGTAACAAAGCATGTAAATGGCGTAAAAAATCAATATCAATGTAAATACTGCAACGAAGGATTTACGAAACGAGAATTATTAGACGATCATCTTCGATTGGTTGGTATAATAAATTTAACTTTTTTTAAAAAATTTTCTTATTTGAAACGTTTTTTAACTCGTTTGACTACTCATCGGTACAGATCCATCAAATGAATTTCGCACATAAATGTTCATATTGTCACAAAGAGTTTGAGCAATTTTCCAGTCTGAAAGAGCATCTTACAATACATTCCGAAGCGAAGCCGTTTATGTGTGAAATCTGCGGTTCGGTTTTCAAAACAAAAAAACAACTTCATCTTCATATGACCAAACACACAAATGAAAGACGATTTAGATGCAGTGAATGTAATCTAATGTTAAAATCACGCTCAAATTACAAGAATCATATGCGACAACATACAGGTGAAAATATATATTTTTTTACGCTTTTCGTTTTTCAACAGTGATGTTTATCAAAATTAATTTTAATTTTACCAGGCGAACGTCCCTTTAAATGTGAACAATGTGAGCGAACATTTGTTCAGCGCGCAAATTACTTGAAACATTTGAGATGGCATACTGGCGAGCGAAGACATGCATGTCAATACTGCGACAAACGATTCCCAACCGCATATGATATGAAACTTCATTGCAATTCTATACACACCGGTGGGTCAAATACCTTGACATTTCCTTCTTTTTCGTAAATAATTATTATTGAATTGATTTTAACATTTTTCTTTTCTTTTCACCATTTTATTAACGTTTAGGTAATAAACCATTTGAATGTGATATATGTGATCGAGCATTTGCACAGCCGAGCACACTCCGAGTTCATAGGTTACGAGTACACAAACAAACATCACACTAGAAACATTCGACTGATAACCTGAATAGAATTAGAACATTTATAATACATAGAATACATTGCATGTGGCCGATGTTTATTTTTATCTCTACACATGTATACGTAACGAGCATTTGTGTGTGCGACGCGCAATGATAACGAACAAACAACATATAAAAAAAAAAACAGAAAAAAGGCGCTCGAGGCTTATGCATATTCAAAAAGATCAACAACAACGATGACGACAACAACAACGGAGAAGAAAAGTGTAAATAACAGTGATTTCGTATTCACACGCACACATAAATACTAATACTAATACCTACATAATTTTACGCTCTGTCATCATCTGATTTAATTTTATGAAAAACAACAAAACCGAACGCACATTGCTTTTAGTTTTCATCGAAAACGTCGACGTATTTAAAATTTTATTTACGCAAAAAAAATATAAAATTTTTGTTTTTGCGTTTAGTTTTTCAAGTAGTGGAAAAAAAAATCCTAGAAAAGAAAAAAACAATTGAAATGGCTTTTCGTATATTTGCATCGCAAAATCGTATCATCACATTTACCAATTTATATAATTTTAATCAAAATAAATTCATTGAAACGTTAACACGAAATATTTGTACATCATCGGCCAAATGGAAACGAATTGCATTTAATTTAAGTGATATTGGTGAAGGAATACGTGAAGTTGTTGTTAAGGAATGGTTTGTCAAAGAAGGCGATATTGTTGAACAATTTGATAATTTGTGCGAAGTTCAAAGTGACAAAGCATCGGTAACGATAACAAGTCGATACGATGGAAAAATTTTAAAACTTCATCATAACATAGATGATATTGCATTGGTTGGCAAGCCCCTAATTGATTTTGATGTAAATGAAGAGGTGACTGGTCAAGAAATAAACCAAACAGAAGATATCAAAGAGGAGAAAATTGAAATTAAAGAAATCGAATCTACGGATTTAAAATCCAAAAAAATCCTAACAACGCCAGCTGTTCGTCGTATTGCTGGCGAAAACAAAGTGAATTTGGCTGAAGTTACGGCCAGTGGACCAAATGGGCGAATTTTAAAAAGCGATATTTTGGAATATTTAAATATTATCCCACCAACGAATGATAACAATCGTCCGAAACCTTTGGTTGAAAAACAAAATGTTCAAGCAATTGAAGTTGAGCCCATGCCCATTACAAGCGATCGCATAGAAAAATTAAAAGATGTACGCAAAGTAATGTACAAATCAATGACGGCAGCATTGAAAATTCCACATTTTACGTACAGTGACGAAGTTAATATAACCAATTTAGTTAAACTACGTGATAATTTGAAATGTGACGCCCAAATGCTTGATATTAAATTAACTTTTATGCCATTTTTCATAAAAGCCGCTTCATTGGCCCTCACAAAGTATCCAATTTTAAATAGTAGCGTTGATGAGGAGAATGAATCAATTATTTATAAATCGGCACATAACATAAGCATTGCGATGGCAACCCAAAGTGGTTTAGTTGTTCCAAATGTAAAAAATTGTGAACAAAAAACCATTTTACAAATTGCACGAGATTTAAATGATTTATTAGAACGTGGACGAAGTGGTAAATTGAAGCCAGTTGATTTTCAAAATGGAACATTTTCACTGTCAAATATTGGAGTGGTTGGGGGAACATATACAAAACCAGTCATTGCACCACCACAAGTGGCAATCGGAGCTATAGGTACTATGCATACGGTGCCACGGTTTCTTGACGATACTGACAAAATTTATCGTGCACATTTGATTTATGTTAGTTGGTCCGCTGATCATCGTGTTATTGATGGTGTCACAATGGCTGGATTTTCAAACGAATGGAAACGTTATTTAGAAAATCCAAATCGTTTTGTTTTGCAGTAAATTCTCATATAATGTGTTATAAATTGAAAATCTGAAATTTCCAGATCTGTTTGTTTTACTAATGAATTTTTTTTTATAATAATAAATTGATTGTTCAAAAAAAAAAAAAAAATCAAACTGAAAAATATTTTAATATAATTCTGGGTATTCTTTTTGAAGGTGAAATATAGACTGGCAAACAAACGAAAGGTAAAAATGAACTGAGTTGATTGCATGATGAAAAATTTATGTTTTACAAATGAGAATCAACTTTGAACCGCTTTAGAATAAATAATTAGCTGCTGTTGTACTAGTGACAACGAGTTTTGACGAAAATTGCACTTTCAAAAAATGGTTGTTTCGATTAGGGCACTGATATATGCTAAGTATACTGTTGCTGTTGCTGTTGCTGTTGCTGTTGCTATTGCTGTTGCTGTTGCTGTTGCTGTTGCTGTTGCTATTACCGTTGTGAGCAGCGAATATTCCTTGCTTTTTCGATTGTTTAAAATGGATAATGTTCCAATGCTGCTATTTATGTTTCAAGCGAGTGCTCGCGATTCGATTGCCCATTTTTAACAACAGCACAGTGTTATTTCGAGTTAGGGGTTGAATAAATTGAATTGTTACGCGTATGGTATTCAAGTCATAAACACACATAGAAATTGGTTTGGTTATGAATATTCTGAAAATTTTTATAAAATTAAGAATAGATAGAATGTTGAATATTTCCATTAAAAGGTTTTTGTTGTTAGTTCGTTTCTCGGCATGCGCTTATTTGACAAACAATATGAATATTCATACCATGCCATTCAATCATTTACATTTTCTCTATTCCGGCCGAATAAAAAAAAAAAGTGTGTTTACTCGACTGGTCTTAGCTGTTGCGTTATCTATGCTACTTGCTATCGCACAGCGAATACAAATAAAAAATGAAATTGTTCAACATAAAGCATAAGCGGTAGCAATGAAAAGAGGGTGGCCAATACGAACTACGCATACACACATTCATGGTTCCTCATATTAAAATCGGTGTTTCTATTTGTATTGGTAATCATAGAGATGGCATCGGTTGACTTGGAACACACTGAAAATAATGCGTTCCGATAAAAATGCATTGGACGTGGAGAAATCATTATGATTTTGGCTGCGCACCAAATCAGACACATACAATCGAAACGCAGCCATATTTTATTTTTACATAAATATATCACAAAATAAAAGACATTTTGAACAAGTGAACAAAGAAATTTTTCCCATAAAAATGAAAATAAATTAATTCAAGAAAGTTTTATACGATAGAAATTAGTTCAAGTTGATAAATTACTGCGACAAAATAAATAAGAAACAAAAAATCGATGATAGCATTAGTTAGTTGACAACCGAATCAAGTTTGCTTTGGCGAAAGCAAAACAATACATATATTGAAAATAGCCCACGTATGACTAAGTGCTTTTCATCCAACATATAAATTTGTTTTTTTTTTTTTTTATAAAAAATGATTTATGAAAAATTTTTAATAAGACATTTTTAAATGACTCTGATAATTGTGTTAATATTTTTTAAATCAATCTGTTTGTATCTACAAGACATTGTTCTATCATTTTACGATAAATTTCTGAATCCAAAGTATAATTACGGCGGTGGCGGTGGCGGCGGTGGTGGTGGTGGGGTTGGTTCGTCATCAGGTAGTTCTTATCATCGACAGCGGCTTGGATATTTAACATCTGCGAATGGATTGAGTAAATCACGTTTAAATGAACGGGAGCAATTGCTGGAAAAAATTCGAAGCCGAAAAAGGGCTGCCAAATTGCGAACATAATTGTATTGATAAAAATTATTGAAGCGCATCAAGTTTTACAAATCAATGAATTCGCTTGGGAGCGTGGTTTGTGTGTGGAAAATATTGAACGATTTATATGACTATTTTTAAAAGTATCAAGAATAATATTGTGTTTAGTTTGGAATAAACAAAAAAAAAGAAGCATAATAAGAAACAGTATTAAAAAGTATATTCTTTCGAAGAAAAACTTCATTCGAATATTAAAAACAAATGAAAGTATCATTTTGGTGTGGAAGAGTTTAGTCATCATTGGAAAATAAAGTTAATTTTAATGAATAAACCGCAGGCAAAGTCAAACATTCATTTTTGAAGCACCAAAACTCAATGGGGTGCATTTTGTAATCGAATATTTTCTGATATACATATACAGTGCATAGTTTTATCGCATTTAAATCAACGTCATGTGTACGACGTAATCACGCATAGACATTACAGAACAGTGTTGTTTTTTTATTCTTCTTCATTCTTCTTCTCATTTTTGTGATTAGAATTGTCTTTGTATGTGTAAATGTATGCGAGTATTTGCGTTGATGTAATATAAGTGTGTATTTGAAGCGAATGCGATTTCTTCAGCTATTTGAAACAAAGTTCGGCGACCCTTTTATTACAGCTAATACATATCAACGCAGTTGTTACATATGATTTTGCTTACTCGAACGAAACTTCCTTTCTAACACTGTTGGCAATAGATTGACTAGAAGCAAGCAACCCCAATCGATTTTTTGTCACACACACACACACACCTCTTACCACTGAATGCAAGTGTATAAGTTCATGCTCAAACACACACAGAGGTTTTGGAGCGCATTCACTTGCACTACATCTCTATGTAATAACTGATGATTTTGGTAAGAGATAAACCAAACGATAAAATGTCATAAAAAAACAACACAAAGGACTGAATGAATATTTGGTTGCAGAGTAAATATCAAGGAAACGTTTGCACAAGATCTACGGAAAATAGAAACTTGTACATCAACTTACGACATTCAAGGCGATTAGAATATAAAATATTGAATTACCGGCAACGCAACAATAATTGAAAATTTGAATGAAGCTCCCGGAGCGCGTTTATGGGTCAGTACAGTGAATGAACTGGTATTGTATAGTCAGTCTGATTGAAAATCTTTCTATCTTGGGGAAATCCGTTCACCATACACACATTTGGCTAAACTAAGTTGCAATCAATTTTAATCCGATTGAAAAGAAAGTGTTCGGAAAAGTAGTCACAACATTGTCAATAGTCACGGAAATAGTTGGTCAACGTGTATTAGTATTAAATTACCCGCAAAACCGCAACGAAAGTTCAATTCATTATTTACCTACTTACGATTTTTCTAAAGAATATTTAGTAGGCGATTTAAAAATGTCTCCAAAACGACATTCAGTTGTTGGCAAAGTGCAACATGCCAGTCGAAAAATCATTAATCCAGCAATTAATTTACCTTATTATGATAATTGGATGTGGAGCAGACGGCATCGATCCCAAGAGGTTATATTGGCAGAAAAATTTCGAAAAGGTACATATTTGTTCCACATTAATAAAACAGAATTTTAAATGAAATGAAACCAAATTAAATGTGTTCTAATTTTATTGTCTCTATCTTGTGTAGTGAAAGGGAGTGTCATCACGCAATATTAAACTATTGTTGATGTCGGCTTGTCTTGTTAGAGTTAATTTTTTTCATGTTTTTTGTTTTTTCCTTTAAGCTTATTTCCATCCAAACTGGAGTCAAGGAACAGCAGCTGTGCGCGGTAATCATGCGATAAACAGTTGTCGACATTATTGGGAAATTCATTTATCGGAGCGTGTTTTTGGTACAAGGTAAATCTAACATTTTTTTCTCTTTCTTTCTTCTTTGTCGAAAATTAATTTAAATAAAATTCTATATTTACAGTATGATGTTCGGTATTGGTACTGAAGATGTGCGATTACATATAAATAAATTTGATAATGTATTAGGCGAAGATGATAATGGTTGGGGATTAAATCACAAAGGTTTACTGTATCATGACAAAATTGCATACAATTATACACAACGATTTACTGAGAATTGTTCCACCGTAGTTGGTTTACTTTTTGATTGTATAAATGGTACATTAACTTATTACAAAGATGGTGAATGTTTGGGCATTGCATTTCGTGGTTTAAATAAAATTCGAAAACCATTGTATCCATATATCATTTCAACAGCGGCCAAAACTGAAATGGTTTTGGGTAAAACGTTACGCGATTTTCCCAGTTTAAAAGATCGATGTTGTGGTGAGATTTTGAAACATATTAAACAAAAATCGGATTTAAACAAATTAGAATTGCCCACCGTTATTGTCGAATATTTGTCAAATGAATTTTTGCCAGACGAACGACCACACACACCAATCGATAATCCTGAACAATATAAAGCGTAAATTTTGAACATTCCATTCTATATTATTTGAAAAAAAAAAAATATTTTTTTTGTTCGTTTCAATGTTTAATCGATTTAAGTTGATATTCATAAATCGGTATTTACACTGACAACGGTGGTATCGTTAACCAGAATTATACGAGCTAATTATAGTCATTTAGATGTTTTACAAAAGTAAAATTAAAACCCAAAATTAAATAGAAACCATAGCATAATGTGATTGTGTACATTTTAACGGAATAGTTAATGTTCCAAATAACAACATTTTTAGCTAAATAATAAAATAATTTTGTATTGGTCGTGAGTTGAACATATGGAGTGCACAATAATTGTATGAATTGTAACGTTATAAACATTTGCACAAACATTTTAAATTGGCTTACAAATGCTAGGTGAATGAAGGAATTTGCATCGATTTATTCATTCATTCATAATTTTTTTTTTTTTTACATTTAAAAAATGTTTTAAAAGGACGAGTATCCAGCTATTTTTTTATTCAAATAATAATTATAAAGTATACAAGGAATCTTCTAGTCAAATTTTTGGTAAAAACAATAATATGAAAAATAATAATAATAATAAGATAAGAATATTTTTTGAAATCTAGTCAAAAATGTAAGAACAACAATTGAAGGAGAAAATGGATTTCCTCGTATTTGGTAACAACAAAATTGGGCCAACTTTGTGCAATAAATGATAATGGACATGGCGTTTTTTATGAATGTTTAATTGTAAACAGGATGTGTATGTAATGAATGTTTGATAATCATAATAACTTGACTTGCAAAGGAAAAAAATAAAAAAATAAAAGATTTTGTTAAGGCAATCGATCGTAAAACATCTATCTTAAAGCAAATGCTTACAATGTTGCCAGATGTCAGTTATGAAACATTTCAGGAATAAATCCCATCTGATCGTCATTGAAATGACGAAAAGCATTTAGATATTTTCTTTTTGTCTCTAGTCAGTTTAAGTATTTATACATATAACCAAAACAAATGTAAAATTTGATTATAATTTTCCAATAAATTTCATACGTGATTTTTATTTAGTGAAAATTGTGTTGTTGGTTTTTTTATTCAAATTTATTTCATAATTAAATATATCCGAAATGTCAAATTTTCAGCTAATCGTAGAAGCTAGCTCAACATCATGTTGAAATCGAAATTATATACTTTGACTTGGAAATATATCAAAAGGAAAAAAGAAAAAAAAAAAAAAAATTCTTTGAAAAAAGTGTCCATTCCAAATGTATGAAATTTAATTGTTTTGTGGTTGAGTTTTGGCATTCTGTAGCGCTTGTGTCATATACAATTTGGCCATTGATTGTGAACAGAATTGTGAAATGTGTTGAGCGTAAGTATTGATTTGTCCGGAAACAATCATCGAATTCAATCGTGATGGGACTGGTAATGGTCTGAATGCCTTCAAAACTTCTTCATCTGGAACTGGAGCTTCACCCTTAGCAATGCGCATATTATTCTCTTGTTGATTCTTGGCCAATACACGAGTTTTATCCTGAAGAAATTTATGAGAATTCATTTAGTACATATAAAAAAAAAAAATCAATCATCAATTTGAAATAAAAAAACAATTCATTACCATATCTTGTCGAATGACAGCTTGTTGATACTTATTGAATTTAGTTGCTTCTTGATTAAGTTCATCAACACGTTCCATCAATGAGCGCAAATGATTTTCAAGTACCGATGCTGTACCCAAATCCAAGAAATGTGTACCAGATTCCTCTGGTATCATTTCACCAAGTTCGGACATCATAATATTTGTTAATGGTGAATTTTTTATGTGAATCGGTATTTCGACAAACAATTTTTCATAGCTGATTTTTAAATTTTTCAAAGCTTCAGCCGTAAAATCACCTTCTTTGTACATGGCAATGGCTTGTGGTGTTAAACGATATGCTTTCAATGTGAGAAAACCACGAGCCGATTTTTGTGTATCATAAATGACAACAACCGACTCTTCAATGCTTGTTTGATAATGATATTGTGATTCAAGCAATGGTAATGATAAAAAGTTACCAACATCAGCACTTTGATACCATCCAACATGGAAATGATCAACATTAACACGACGCAAGCGACGCATCATTGCCAATTGATATTCTTCTTCGTCCATTGTTTCATCGCCGGATTTTGGAAATGGAAAGCAATTTGTAATTTCCAATGTTTTACCAAATGCCAAACCGAGCAAAGCACCTTGAGCTAAATCCATATTACTTTGCGACTCTTCATGGCAATGTTTTACCATTTTCATAACAGCCTACGGGGAAAAAATACATGAAAATTCATTATAATTCATTTTGTTTTTTTCTTTTTTTTTTTTTTTTTTTTTTGCACAAAATATATTGATGTGGCGTACGAAAAAAAACGTGAGAAATAATCTATGTCGGTGGAAATTTATTGATTTCCTAACCTATTTCTCACAGAAACCATTAGTTTGACATTAACTTTCTTTGTTACTATATGTGCGCATGTGTATGTGTGTATATGTAGTGATGACGATTAACACAGCGTGCAGCGTGTTCATCATCATTATTTGGTACCGACATTTTTTTTTATAATCCGAACTTTTCTGCAAATTTTTCACATTTTTCACGAAAACTTTAATTAATTTTTACTCACCAAACCATCGCATTGCACCAATGAAATCGAATTATCCGCCTCTTGTTGGCGTTGATTTTGATTTCGGCGATTTTTTCCGGACATTTTTTTCACGAATTTATCACACTTGACAAGCTAGATGAAAAGACACAACGATACTGTTTTATTGGTATGGTCGAACCTGAAGTTAACTGCGTGACAGCATATTCGAAAAAAAAAAACGTAATAGATGACACACACAGAAAGAGAAAAGATTTTCGAAAAATTCATTGACATCCATAGAATGTCATATGCAAATTATTGTAAGTGAACGAATCGATGTGAATGTTTTTTTTTATCATAGAATATAAACAAAGAAAATTCCATATATTTTTCAGTATTTTATGCAAATTTAAGAAAATAAACATTCCAAGTAATACTTTAGTGAATGCAATATGAGTTGAAATACATGGGATATTTTTACAATATGGAAATATCCCGTAAGCACACAGTAAATATCATATTGAATTTTTCTCCAACAACAACACTAAAAATATGAATAATATAGGCGAAATTCTGTGTAAATATGTTGAATATAATGACCTCGAAAATGTTCGAAAGCTCATAGATCAAGGTTAGTGAACATCACTTGCTCTTTCTCTTTCTCTCTCTCTCTCTCTCGCTCTCTTGTCTCTTTAGTTTCCTTTATCTTTTCATCGTTTGTTTATATACATGAATACATAAATATCAAATATAATTGTTTAGGTGCGAATCCAACACAAACAGCACTTTGCGGCCGAACAGCGATCGGAATTGCTTGTTTGAATAAACATGCCGAGGTGTTAGAATTTTTGCTAAATGCTTGTGCAAATTATGAACCAACGAATTATGATTATGACACTGGTGAAAGTGAAGCAAAAAAATGGAAACGACAAGAACGAGATGATGAACATACACCTGAAGGTATGGATGATTTACAATGGGAGGATGAAATTGAACAACCTGAACCAATTAAAGAAGATACAGTTGATGATGAATGGTCGGTTTTATATCGATATTATGCCCGAATTATTGAAACAACTGGGGATTTACTGGCAAATGCAATAAGCATGCGTGATCCACATTGTTTGGATGCATATCAAGAGGCACCCATTCACTATGCAGCATCAGTTGGAAGCTATGAATGTGTAGAATTGTTGCTAAAGCACAAAGCACCAATTAATGTAACAACAAGTTCTGGATATACAGCACTCCATTTGGCAGTTGAACAACCCAAAATAGTCAATTTGCTATTGCAAAATAAAGCCAATCCAAATAAATTGACTTATCTCGATCAAATGGCACCCATTCATCTAGCGACCAAATTTGATGCTGTTGAAACGGTACGGTAATTTACTGATTGACATTTTTTATTGTTTGAAATATTTATGATTTGTAATTTTATAGATTCAACTATTAAAAAATGCTGATGCCCAAGTGAACATCACAACAGCCAGCGGTCAGACAGCACTTCATTTGGCAGCTGTGTATGAAAAATACGATGCAGCCGTAAAGTTAATTCAATGCGGAGCAAAGATTAATGTTCAAAATGAAGAAGGAACAACGCCATTATTTACATCGATTGCAATTAACGATTGTCGAATGGCTAGAATGCTCTTAAAAAATGGCGCAAAATTACTACCAAGTCGACATTTACTTAGTTTTACAATAAGACATCAAATGAGAGAGATGACACATTTACTTATTGAAGCCGGTGAAAATGTCAATGACCGTGATCCAATTGGTTGGACACCTATTTTGTTAGCAATTTATAAACGCGATATTCCAACATTGGAATATTTAATTGCATGCGGAGCGAATATAAATGAAAATGCATACGTTCTTAAAGAATTACATGTGGCTGTACAACAATCCGATTCAACGGACATATTTAAGAAAATCTTTCGAATTTTGTCAAAACATGGAGTTGAAATTGATAGTCTCAATAAATGGGGAGAGACACCATTGTGTTTGGCCATGCTAATGGAAAAATATCAAATTGCCGAATTTTTAATGCATGAAGGAGCCAATGTGAATGCTGGAAGTTTCATTAAAGCAAGAGATTGCTTACTATTAGTTCGCGAATGCAATAATATTAATTTAATTAAACTTTTTGGTAAAATTAATTTTTCGAATTTTAAAATGCAATGTAAAATCCTAATTATTCCATTTTCGTTTAATTTTTTTACAGTAAATTCGGGATTGAAGCTCATTTGGTCTGAGCTATCAAAGATTGTAAATAGTCAAAATGATTCACAAAATCATCAACGAAGAAACAACACAGAGAATACAAAGTCATCAGAAACGTGTGAAACGTATCTCATGCGAGTATTAACCAATACATTATCATTGAAACAACTTGCCCGTATTGTGATACGTAATCGTCTCATTGAGAATATGAACAATCATCAATTTGTCAGAGATTTTATTCTGTCAGATCCAAGATATCAATTAAATAGTGCACTTGAATCGAATAATTTACAATTATCAGAGAATACAAATACAATGCCGTATCAGCGGAGAACACAACAGACGAGTTCGATTTTAGAATGCCTTATATGGCAATTGGATTTACCGAGAACTTTACATTTTTATCTGTATGCATTTCCAGATGTGCCGCCCGTGCCAGAAGACATAGCGGTCTTTGTAAATGATTAAATATATTACAATTTTTATGCAATTTTTTCTCGGGCACTCACATTTTACTGCACGATCAAACATTGATATTGATCATCTTTTAAAGAATATTTTAACTATTAAGTGTGAATATCAAAGTGTAGCTAAAAATTAAATAAATTGAAATCCAATGAAAACAAAACGTTACTAAATATTATTCTATTCAATATATTTATCAAATTCGCAATAATAAAAAAAAAATCATTGCCTTTTACGCAATCTATACTAGTACGGTGTGAATGAATATCAAAAAAAATTGTGAAAGCACTTGCAGTGGACTAAGCCCACTGGACTTTCATATTTGTTCTTTCATACACAATCTATATAATACATTTTCATGCCAAAGCAAGTGAGTCGGGCACTGAATGCCGCAGGCAAGTACAACAACGATTGATTGATGTACTACGGCATAAATTGAATGACATTCACTTGATGACATTACTTTGCAAACTATCACTATTAAATATGCACTGAATTGCTCATACACCGTTACGGAATGAAACGGCAAATCGTAAATCTTTGCCATTTCCGTTGGTATAGTCAGTATACATTGATGAATCGTATAGGTGGCATCAATGTCTTGAAATCAAAGATCTTCAAATATAAAAATATACAAAGAATGCCACATTGATATTTTTATCATTGAATCAGAGAATATATGTATGGCCAAGCTAATAAAGTATTCTCACGTTTTAATTAAAACTAAACAACTAAAATATTCAATCGAATGATTTGGAAAAGTAGTTTCAGATTTTGATTAAATTTATTACTTTATCGCTAAATAATCAATCTACCGCATAAACGTCATTTGTTTACATTCAGAAGAACGTGTGTATTGTATATAAGATCTGTCAAATCAGCTGTTTATTTAGAGAGAATTTGCCTCAGTTTAGTGATGAACGCATAGCGTCCGTTTTAGAATTGTTATGTATAATATATGTCAATATTTGTAGTTAAATTGATATAATTTGGTTTTTATTTTAATTCAACATCAAAATGTCAGTAAATCTGTTATTTATTCAATGTCAAAGTAGTCTCACAATCTTCTAACAATTAAAAATTTAAATTTATCTAATTTGTCTATTAAAAATAATTTATATTTTCAAGAAAGTAGTTGTGTGAAAAGAAATTAAACATTGTGTCACATATTTGTGCCCAATATCTGTGGAAAAAAGTATAAGAATGATGCAAACCTAATTAAAAATAGAAATCATTTTTTTCTTCGTTCGCTTTAGGTTGAATTCAAATAATTCGATTTGTGTTGCATGAATTTAGTATCGCTTGTGACTCAAAATTGGTTACAAGTTAAACGTTCAGTTACTTTATTCATTTGGAATTTAGTTCTTTACACGAAATTACGAGAAATTACGAGAAAATACGATAAAAATAAAAACAAAAAAAACGAAAATAATATCAGTAAGAATTCATAAATAACGAAAGGTATAAATAATTTCGATAGAAAAATAATTGATTTTAAACCGAACATGAATTGAATCATAATTACCGCAATAAAAAAAAAATTAGTATTTTGAATTTTATGATATGTAATTTCACAATAGAAGATGCATGACATATTGGACATACGACTTAGTTTCAAAAACTAAAATAATTTCAAACTAAATTCATTTTTCAATGTTTGACGGTGTGAAGTGATTTCTCAGTGCGTTGATTGCTTTCTGTTTTATTTTGTGCTATACAATAAAAATAAAACAGTTGCAAACACCCGCCGTTCGACATCACAAATACAGCATACAGCACACAGCACACAGCACACAGCACCAATTAGTCATTTCGATCGAAGCACAAGTACAATGCGTCGCATATTAATTGGTTGTGTGATGATGCAAACGCTGTTGGTTATGTTTGGAAATGAATGAATTGACGATTTTAAGAATTACTTTGTTCGGTCTCGATTCTTGACCTATTTGTAAGATTTATTTTTATAATTGCAGGAATTAAACTGGTTTATTTTCATCGAAAATCTGGCTGAAAAAGTATGGAAACTGAAACCAGTAAGTCAATCACATGTGATTTATTTGTTTGGAGAAACTCTTTTTTCTTATTTATCTTTAAAATTGAAATTCCGTTTCGGTTTATTGCGCAGAAGAAAAGGATGATTCAAATAGCAAAAAGGAAACGACACCGAAACTGGTGAAAAATAAAGCAAAATTAATATCGCCTCAGTTATTAGCATGTAAGATTGAGACGAATACGGTTGAAATGCCTCCAGCTCTACGACAACGTCATATTCAATTGCAAGCGCTTCAAGCATCTCGATCTAGTGCCGATTTACTTACACCACAGCCACTAACAGTTCAAACGGTTCAAAATGATTTGCGACATCGAAAAAAGGCAGTTATTGTTGAAGATGTCAATCAATCAAGCTCAACAACGACAACAACTTCAGATGATGACAGTGGTGGTGATGATCATGGACCATTTGAATCATATTTAGTAATTGAATTTTCACCAAATATTCAGAAGAAAACGTTACACTGGATCATCGATAAAATACGGACGAGAGTATCGAGAGGTGGCGCAGGCCTATTGATTAAACGGGAACCACAAACTAAGTAAGAAATATTTGTAAATAATTAATTGTAATGTTATTGATCAAGCATATGTTTTTTTTTTTTTTTTTTTTTTTTTTTTGTTTCAAACAAAATGTAATTACTCATTTGCAGCCCACATCGTGGTTTAATCATTCATGTGTCAGCGGAAAATTGTAAATTTCTGCAAATTGCCGATGAATTGGACCTAATGAAACCCACACGCAGTGGTGTGATGAAAAATTTCAACATATCTTGTCTGGACGATTTTTTTGTCAGTGATACCATGGCGATCGATAATGTGCTCACTTTGGCCGATCGCCAAATGATAATCAAATATGCAATTGATAATATCAAAGCAACCGAAATTGAGAAATTCATTCCCGGCTATGAACATCTATTGCTTTATCATGGACAATCTTTGATGAGCGCATGTATGGAGGAGGGTCTTATTGTAAACATGTTCACACTACGTGATACTGTGAGTAATTTTAATTTTTTTTTTTTTTTTTATTGTTTCATTTAAATTGTTTTCTCAATTATTCTTTTAGCCTTTTTTCCAGAATTAAAATATTAATGAATTTAAAAAAAAAAAAAAAAAAGAATAATTAAAAATGTATTTTTTCCAGGAATATTTGAAAAAGCTGAAACCATGGTATTCAAAATCGTTCAATTGGCAGCCACTCAATCGAATTCGTGATTATTTTGGCGAAAGTATTGGCATTTATTTTGCGTTTGTTGGTAAGTGTACTGATTAAATTTACATTTTAAGTGAAATATCAATATAAATTGAATTTATTAAATTCCATTGGATTTCAGAATATCATACGATAGCACTCATTGTGCCAGCAATTTTGGGAATATTTCAGTACTTTTTTGGTTGTAGATATGTGCCATACTTTTGCGCGTTCTACGTTATTTGGATGCTGGTTTGTTTTAACGTCACTGTTAATTTCATTCTCAATGGAGACTAATTGAAATTATATTTGCAGCTCTTTCTCGAAATATGGAAGCAAAAATGTTCGGGCTTAGCATATCGATGGGGAACCATAACAATGACAAATCTCGATGTTCCACGTGTTGGTTACTATGGCACTATTGGTAGAGATCCAGTAACGGGTAAACCTAGGGGCTGAGAACCCTTTATGAATATATATATTTAGTAGATATTTAGAATATTTACAATATTTAATAATATTTACAATATTTTGGTTCTTACCCCCTATAGGTAAACGTCAGCCACGATACCCAATGTGGAAAAGTAAGCTATATCAAATAGCATTAAATTGCATTTTAATTTATGTCTTTTTTTTTTTTGCTAAACTTCAATTGTAGCATACGCAACAATGTATTGCATCTCACTGCCGGTTATAATAGTTTGCATGTTACCTGCTGCATTTTTTGCTCTTACACAATTTTGGCTGGAACATCAAGTATTAGCAATGGTTGGTCCAGGTTCCTATTGGCTATACCTACCATCAATCGCAGAATCAATTATTGTAATTTTATTCTCAATTTTATATGAAAAACTGGCAACAAGACTCACAGATCTTGAAAATCATCGAACACAAGCTCAGTATGAACGACATAGGTGCACATTTTGAAGACATTTTCAATTCAATTAATTTTTCTATTTCCTATAATGTTTAAATGATCTTTGTCTCTGCTCATTTCTCATTTCAGGGTTATAAAGTTAATTCTTCTTGAATTTGTCAACAATTTTTTATCATTATTCTACATTGCGTTCTGGTTGGGTGATGTAAAAATGATTAGTAATCAATTAATGACACAATTGCTTGTTTTTCAAGTATGAATACTATCAAAGACACCAAAGAATTATTATTAAATTATTTATTTAAAATTTGGTTGTTTTCAATTAATAGATTGCGCAAAAATTCACTGGAACCATAATGCCGGTAATAATGCCGAAATTAAACCGATTAAAGGATTCATTTATGGGTGGCATGACCTTGGTATTCATTCTAATTTATTTAATTATACAAAATGAATTTCAATTGAATATTTTCAGGTCGCAAGAAATGAATATGATGATTTAAATATTTTACATTTATCACGGGATGATCCTCGTATTGCACAAAATGAAACAGAAAGCACATTGCTCGAATACGATAGTACTTATGAAGATTATTTAGAAATGTATATACAATTCGGTTACGTTGTATTATTTGCATCAATATCACCATTCTCAGCGATTGCAGCATTAATAAATAATATAATTGAAATGCGAATTGATGCGTATAAATTATGTTGTGTATTTCGGCGACCATTTGCGAAACGGGCAAAAAATACGGGCGCTTGGGTTTTAGCATTTGAAGCAATCGTTGTGATGTCGATCATTACAAATTGTGGTTTATTATATTTACAACCAGAAATAAAAGATTCGCCCCGCCCCAAAGAGGATATCATTTTGGAATTTGTAATTGTTGAACACATTTTGCTTGCTATTGCATGGGCTTTAAACAAAGGAATTCCAGATCGGCCGCTTTGGGTTCGTGTACAATTGGCAAAAGCTGATTATGAATCAAGACAAGCAGTCAAACGTGAAGTAAATATTCGATAAAAATATGCAAAAGTTTTTTTCATAATAACTGTGATAATTTTCCTACTCCCCGCCCCCAAAAAATGCTAATTAACAATTATTAATGTTTTGAAATTAACTAACATCATTTTACAAGGTAATTCTTAAATATTATTTACTAAATGTAAAACTAAACTAAATATGTGTGAATAATTCTTAATATATTAACCTTTGAATACACTTTGTATTTAAAACTCGTTGAAAGTATATAAAATATATTTGATTCTCTTTTTTCAGAATGCTCAACTAACCAGAAAAGTGCTATTTCGACGATTTTACAGTCTTCGGGGTAGGAATAAAGCCGATTAATACCGAACAACAAAATATCGGATTACGGATTTTGAGATATGGATTTTGAATTGGAATGAAGAATCAATTTTAGAGAAAACAAGCTTTTGGCTATGATAAAATGCTGCAAACAATACACCAAATATCAACTTATGTTAGCAAATAAAAGTTTTATTACAAAACACAGCAATTTAATCACAAACATATTCAAAATGAAAATAGGAACACCAGCCATGCTGAACTAATCCAAACAAAATAATAATTCAACATGCCGCTGCCCTTTCCTATTTTAGACAATCTGAGAATAATTCCATTTTTTTACAGCCATTTCACTCATACTTTACAGATTAATATCCGAATCGTTTTGTAACGGACATATAGTTAATACATTAAGATCAATATTGAATTAATGTAACATTTTGTTAGATTTTAATCAAACAAATTGTTATTCATTAAATTTTCAATTTAAGATTCGTACTAATGGCATAGGTCAGTAGAATGTTTTGTTATAATTGCATTCGCAGAAAGAAATCGCAAAAAAATATAATTCGAAATAATTTGATCAAATTGTCTACTAAATGTCTTATTTAATACTTTATCAGATTCAATATTAATTTGTCAAAAGTGGATTGGTTCCACGGAAGAATGTGTTATCGTTTCGAGTGAATGAAAATTGCATTTAAACATAATTATTGCGTCAATTTACAGTCATTGTGTCAATTTATTAAGAAACATTTAGTGAGAATATAATGAGGAAACTAATTGTAGGACGATCTCATTCCTTCCTTAATGATGTCATGAAATCTTCTTTAATGATGTCATTTGATGAAAGATAATAAAATTTGCTCTCAAGAATTTTTCAAAAATAAAAAAATATTAGCTTGTTTCTTTGCATTTCATTTTATGTTTTTAACGTTTATTGACCTATTCTTCGATTACTTCTTCTCAAACTCATGAGTTTCAAAATTGACAAATGGTTACAAAAAAAAAAAACTCAAATCTACTGCGTGCAATGCATTGTAAGATTCACCGCATACTCTATGTAAATTTTATCAATAGACATTTGATGCAGTGACATAGTTGATGTAAGCTAACTGTTCTTTTTTCAATAGCACTCAACAAAAATCATTAGATGAGCATAGGTTGAACATAGCACACGTTTTCTTTTAAATAAGTGCATGATTATAAATTTAGTTTAAGAATTCAAAAAAAAAAAAAAAAAAAAGAAAAGAAACAATGGAAATTTTGTGGTCAAGAGAAAATCGTAAAGGAATCGCATTGTATGTAGATTTATTTGAAGAAGCTGGTGATGGATTTGATATTGCATGTAATTCATGGAATGATGAGCTCAATAAAGTGTGGATGCATTCATTTCTTGGCCGAAAATATGAACCAGAAAAAAGTGACATAACCGCAAATGCAATCAATTGTGCTGGCAATGAATATTTTCAAATCAAAGAGTATCGCAAAGCAATGGAATTTTATAATCAAGCCATATGTTTTGTTGAAAGTAAATCATCACAAATTGGCATTTTGTATTTAAAACGTGGATTTTGTTTTTTCAATATGAAAATGTATGAAAAATGTTTAAACGATACACAATTGGCACTCAATACAGATTTTCCATATGAATGGATGAGTACATTAGAGCAATATCGTTACAATTGCATGGAAATTATCACACAAAAATTACATTGTACAACAATTCGTCCACAATTAAGTATTGAAGCCGATGAGAATTTTCCGTGCATGGCAAACGTTTTGGAAATCAATAAAAGTAATACATTCAATGTGAAAATTATGGCAAAAGCCGATATCGATGCCGGTCATGTTGTATTGGTTGAACAAGCATTCACATCAATTTCAAATGGATACGATACAATTGTATGTTTTAACTGTATGATGGCGTGTAAAAATTTCATTCCTTGTCCAAAATGCACCGATGTAATGTTCTGCGGTGAGAATTGTATGTTACAGAATAAAATACATGCATTATCATGCGGTTCATGTTATAATCGAATGCCGAGCTACATAAAATTTGTTCTTCAATCAATTTTGAATGCAATCGTTATATTCCCATCGATCGATAGCCTGATAAAATTTGTTAAAACCACAATTGCATTGCAATCCATTGATATTGAAACTGATGCGAATATATTGAATTATGGTGTATTTTTGTCATTAACACGATCAACGAAACCATTACCATTGTTACTCATCTATCAAGTTTATACCACACTATACACAATCCCAGCGATTCAAGAATTGTTTAACTCAAAATCCAAGCAACGTTTTCTCATGCATTTGGTGGCACATCATGCTCAAGTTCTGTTAAACAATTCATATGGTGGATTTGAAGAAGATCAAAATCAATATATTAAAGCGTCAATGACAAATGTCGCATCATTGTTTCAACATTCTTGTACGCCAAATCTAATGCAATTTCATATCGGAAATCAAACGGTCTTAATTACAAATCAATCAGTGAATTGTGGTGATATTTTAACAATCAATTATTGGCCAGAAACTGAGGTGAAGATGGATCCAAAGCAACGGAAAAATATGCTTCGTAATAACTTCAACATTATTTGCACGTGTAAAAAATGCAAATCATCTGTACGTGAAAATATTTCAAGCGCGGTGATCGATTCAAAATTTCAATTTATTTCGAACTATAAGAATATGTTTGGTGAAGAAACATCATCAGTGTTGAAGCAAAAATGCTACAGTTTTTTACAAGAACATAAGCATTCGCCATGGTCGAAAGAAAAAGAAATTGTTATTAATGCCTACACTAAATGTATAATTGGCGAATATGATGAAGAAAATGTTTAAATTTTAGTTTGGTTGCTTTTTTTTGGCTTTTTCTTTCTTTTGTAATTTTATGAAATGGGTTTAACATCTCAATTTCACTTTTTATACCATCAATAAATCAATTCAAAGTTATTTAAAAGAACAATCTATACCATATTTTCGTTATTTATTTTGGATATTTCACAACAATTGTCTTTGATTAAAACTAATTCGACACTTTACACTCTAGATATCACGATTTAAAATGGCATGTCGCATAAATTGGTGCTTATTTTCTTAGGAATATTCTGTTTATTTACTGGCATGCGGTTTTTATACAAGCAAACATCATCATAAAATTTTTTTCTCTTATGTTCAAGGAATATTAAAAAGACATTTTTTTAAAAAAAAAGAGTCGAATCATAAGAATACGTCATACATTGATTATTTTGCGTATCTAAGCAATTTGATTGATTTTGATGCAGTGTATGAACATTCAAAGCCAATTGTAAAATCAAATTCAATATCAAATCTGCTCTGTGTTGAAGGAAATATACAGTCTGCGCAACAAAATTGGACAAATGCAATCGTAGCATACAATTTTTCATTATGTTTTGCTGAAAATGGTTCAGAAACACTCAGTCAAGCGTATGCGAATCGATCAGCAATGTTTTGCAGCGATGAATGTCAAAAGAATATTTTACATAAAGCTGAATGTAGTTTGATCAACGAGATCGAAGGTGATGAAAAGCTGGCATTTCTCAACAACAACAACAACACTCGTTTAAGGACCATTAATGCCTTTCAGCGTCTGGTCCGTTTTGTAATGGTCGACCCTTAACAATCCTTCTCCATCCCACCCTATCGAGAGTCAGGTCCTGAGTTTCTTTACTCCATTCGAATCCTCTTTCATTCAAATCACTCTTTACCGAATCCAAATATCGTCTTCGCGGTTCACCTCTACTATGAACCAAGGTTCATCACTTGGGCATTCAAAATTAACTTCGGCAATCCATACTCATTCATACGCTGTACATGACCAAACCATCTCAATCTCTACTTTCTAGACACTTCATCCACCGAATCCACATTCAAATCTTCCCGTATTTTCTCATTCCTAATTCTATTTTCCCATACCCAGCTCTCGCTTCCATACGTGATAGTTGGTCCGAAGATTGACCGATGAATCATCAACTTTGTTTCCCTGCTGAACTCACTCTTGTTATCCACTCTCATAGCCGCTTCACAATATCTGTACAAACTCTTAATTGCGCTCAACAGGGAACCATATTCACTCAACACCGACCAGAGCTTAGCTCTTGGTATGCCATCATACGCTTTTTGCAAATCAACAAAACAAACGCACATATCCTTGTTTCTCTCATGGAATTTCTCTATTAGTTGTCGCATGCAGAAAATTTGATCTTGACATCCGCGCATCGGTCTGAAGCCCGATTGGTTTTCATCCAAGAGCGATTCGACAATAGCTCTGGTATGTTTTTCCAAAATTGCACTATAAACTTTTCCGACAACACTCAATAGAGAAATTCCACGATAGTTGTTACAATCTCTGTTGTTGCCTTTCTTATGAAGTGGAGAGATGACTGCAACAACCCCATTCATTCGGTACAACCGAAGAATTCCATGCTAGATTAAACAACCGATGCAACCAACGAACACCCACTGAACCACTACACATCAAATATTCATTTCTTATTTCGTCTACCCCTGCTGCTTTGCCCCATACCTATTCCTACCACTTTCCCTTCACTCACACTTTCATCGCGCTGACATTCAATCCTGACATACTTTCAACATTCAAAAGTTCCTCAAAATACTCTCTCCAGCGATTCAACACATTTTTTCTACCAACCACTAACTCTCCAGACTTATCCAAAACAGCTCCAGGCGCCTGTTTTTTACCACCATTACGTATATTTTTAACCTTCTACCAGAAAACTTTGTTCCTCTGCTGTCCTGCATCTTCTAACTCCCTCCCAAATTTCATCCATTCACCCTCCTTCGCTTCCTTTGCCAACACCTTCACGATTCTCTTTTGCTCCTTGTACGACATATGGTTGTCGTCCGTCCGACACTGTAACCAACGCATCCATCTCACACTTTTCTCTTTCACTGCCTCCTTCACTTCATCATTCCACCAGTCAGTCTTCTTTTTATCATTCTTACTCACATGCATTCCACAACAATCCTTTGCCGAGCTCAAAATTGCACTTTTGAAAAAATTCCATTCTTCATTGTATTAGACATCTCATTCATCTCCACTTGCGCAAATTTTCCCTCCAATCTATCCACAAATGCATTCACTACACTTTCATTCTTCAGTTTATTGACTTTCATTCTAATGGTTGGATTCCGGTTTTTACTCGTTACTCCTTTTGGAATACGTAGTTTGCTTGCAACTAAATAATGATCAGAGTCCAAACCAAAACTTCTATACACACGCGAAACTATAACTGTTTTACGCAAACAATCTTCGACAATCAAGTAATCGAGCAGAGATTTCTGATTCTGGCCAGGATTTTCCCAAGAATACATATGAATGTTCTTATGCTTGAAGAAAGAATTAGTGATAATAAATTAGTGGCATTTCTCACTCGAACAATTTTCTTTGCTATCGGTCTATTCAATAATGTAAACGAGCTAATACAATTTGTTGAGAAAAATTCCAAATTTTTTTTTTTTTTTATTTATATTGCCGGAAAATTTCAGATTTTTAATTGTCTTTTCGTTGAACAAAAACCGTTTGTCTAAATAATAAAGTTACAAGCAAATTGAAGTTAATTGTAAGTAATATGCAAATGTAAATATCGTATTTTTAGCTTTGTGCTCTAAGTTTTTAGTTAAAAAATTTTTTTTTCATATCAGTGGCGAATTGGTTACTTGGTTGGTGAACGTTCAGAATTACCCCAAGCTCGCATCAATGCTAATGTTTTGTTGAAATTAGCACACCATTCATCACGATCGTCTTTTGTATCGGCTGACAGCAAATGTCTGTTAAAAAATATAAATTATATGAATATTTTGGGCATTTTTTTTTCGTAAAAATCTAAATTTACTAACCTAACATAAGAATATTCGCCTTGTACTCCAAGTAACATAGAAGGTTTATCATCATTTCGACGTGGTCGTTTCAGTTCAATCATCAATGTGTTTAATCGAGCACACATATCACGCGGAGCAATAGAAATTTTGTGTTGTTCACAAGCGCTCAAATCTAATGATCCAATTGGTGGCTTTGTTCTTGCATCATCTGGATATTTCCAGTAACTTAAAATACTGCCATGTAAACGACACCAACGTCGATGCCATGCACCAAAACCGGACATTTCTTCGAACATGGTCAAAAATGCCATGTGTTCAATAATAACTGAAAGTGCATAATTGATTTTCATATGCACAATTCCATCCAATGGCATTTCACTTGGTGCCAATACTCGATTTAAAATCCACGTATTTTGTTGCACTTCACGCAATGAAAATATAATAAATCCATAATATTCAAATTCGGGTGCATCATTTGTTCGCTTGGGTGATGACATTAAAAACGATTTTAGCTTTTTACTCTTTGGGGTCCTAATTAACATTTTTTTCATATTCTTTATATGGTATTTATCTTCATGCGGAATTGATTCACGTTGACTAACAATTCCATAGATTTCGAGCGTTATTCGGAAATCGGCATACACATTATCCAATTGAAATTCGCCCGGAAAATGAACAGATGTAATTGTACGTGAACCAAATGTTGGTATAATTTTGGTAGCCAATACATGTTCATTGTATTTCATTAAACATACTAAATAATGGCCAATCATTTTTTCTTCAGTCACTTTCATCACATAATCAGTACGCAATGGTAAAACAATGTCTTTGACTGTAAGACGGCCGCAGTCCTTTCGGGCATCTTGTGAACGTATACAGCGTTCAATTCGCAATCGTTGCACTTCATCTGAAGCTGCTTTGTGACTATGTGCTGTGGATAAAATATAAAGAGAAATACATTTTAATTGAGTTAATTTTCATATTGTTTCAAATGTTCTTCATGTTATGGCATTCACTTACTTGCAACCAATAGCTTCCATCTAGCAACAATTGACTCAATTGATCCGGAAAATTCCGGTGTTGTTGCGCACATGTTTAATGCATTGCTAGTTTGTGCAATTTGTAATTTTTGAATATCAATTTCATTCAAGAGCGAATGAATTTTTTGCTCAACTAAATGTTCTTGCGATTTTATGTATTCAGTTTCTCGTACACTTTTCATAATTTCGTAATATGAATCTGTGTTATCATCAGTTGTTGATTGTTCATAAATTGGTTGAGGGTGAACAATTACTTTGTGAACGCTTGGTGAGTTTACAATATTTTGTTGACAATATGACGTCACCGATGATGAAGTCGATGTGTTATCTTCTGGCGACTGTATAATCAATCGAGTTTTGATTGGACTTAAACTATTTTGCTCTGGAGTTTTATCATCTTCGAATATTGTCTCTGAATGATGATTAAATGGCTTTCGTAAATAAGTGAAACTACTTGATTGAACAGTACCTTTTTGAAGCTATGAATAAGAAAAACAATGTTTCAATATTAATTTTAATCTTAACAATAATGCCAAATATATAATTTACTCACCGCAATTTCTTCGCTTGGTTGATTATTTGCTTCCTCTTTGTCAATAGAATCAATGGCCTCGTCTAGATATCTATCAAACTCGTTTTCATCTGAACTGCTATAACAATTTGCATAATCTCCACTGTCGCGATTATTACAAGCATTACCAAATTCATTTTCAGAATTAACGTAACTGTAAAAGAAAAAAGACATGAATGCATTGAAATAAATAAAAATTTGAAACATTTTGTTCGAGTCTTTCTTCAAAAATTCATTGTTCAATGGAAAATTACCTGTAATCATCGTTTTCTTCTCTGTCATCATCTTGAGAACTGGATGTGTAATGGTTTATGGTTGATTGTTTATTAACATCTTCTATATATGGTGGTTCTGGGGTATAATTTTCCGGTGTATTTCTTTCGTTGCCAGATGATTCAATGTCAGACAGTGCCGGATATTTATGACCTTCTTTTGCTGGTTTTACTTTAATATTCCTTAAATTTTCCAAACTTCGGCGTACTGCTTCTGATTCTCCCGAATAATCTATGAATGGATAAATACGAAAATGAAATATAAATTACTCCCAACGCGTTTGATGAATAATTCTTAATCTCACTTACCGAACTTATTCATATGTTTGCCAGAGCTTGACTTTGAATTATTTTCCGATTTTAATAATGACTTGACTGGTGTCGTTTGATTTTCATTAAGATTATGATTTGTTGAATTCCAATCGTTCTCAATGACCATTTGAGATTCATTAATTGTGTTTGGAAAATGCACCTTTTTACGAATGCAAGGAACAGACGCAATGGTTTCAGTTTTCATTGCTTTGTCTGAATTGTTTATTTTATCAAATGTTGATGGCGACTGTACCGTATTAACGGTTACATTTGTAATTTTTTCATTGGTTCGTTCGGGTGTCATTATTTGTTTAACCGATGCACCAATTGCAAGCGCTGCTTTTGGCAATACGGCTTCTCCTTTGTTCCTCTCAAATAATGCCATTCGCTCTTTTAGTGTAAATTCAGCCGGATCTTTCTCTTTGTCTTCATGCTTTCTTATTGTTATAGTATCTGTGTTTATTGCGCACGGAATGTTTGTCTCAAATAATGACGTACGGTCAGATACCGTACCTTTGGTCAATGTAATTTCATTTGCCGGCACCTGTCTCGTTTCTTTGTTCGTTGAATTTTCATTGTTCATGGATGGTGTATTCGGTAAATTCGAAATCAATTTATTAATTTGTTTTCCATTGGTTTTCATACTTAAACCATTTTCTGAAAATGTATTCATTATGTCGGACTTCTTTCGGTTATGTGATTCCAAAACGTTTATAATCGCTTTATCCGGATGTGAATTATTGCTATTTGTGCCTACATTAGCCCATTTATCATTTTGTTTTTTTGGTGTTTTAAGAATCGACACATCCTCCAATTTGTATTCATTTGTATTGTTCTGCACTGAGTCAGTTTGATCGCTTGAAATCAGTTTATGTAAACGATTCTTCGATACTGTTTCATCTTCCCACTCATGGAATGAATTTGCCAATTCGGTCAGTTTATTGGATTTCTTTAACTTTGTAGTCGAACGATTTTGATTTTCAGACTCTTGCTCAAGGAATACAAATTCATGAATGCGATGAACTGGTGATGATAATTTCTCTGGATGTGAATATAATGCACCCAAGCGATGTAGTTGCAAGCGTGATTCATCACGAATACATGAGGATGGTGCTGAAACACGATCGATTTTTTCAATGGGTGTGAGTTTTGGTTGCTTCTGAACCATGTTTAATATTTTAGCTTTATCGTTACACTTCTGTTTCTCCATATCCACCTGTCACCATAGTATTAAATATATTACTTAATATTGACACACAAAGAAAAACTGCATTTTATCTAAAGGAAAAAATTGAGGAAATTACCCGCACATTTGTTCTGTCTGTCTTGAATGCCAAATTAACATTCTCTTTTCCCTCATTTTTTAACGCAATTTTAGCTTCTCCATTCGTTCTGCTCAAATGACGTTTTGATGAATCTCTTTGCGAAATTGTTGTTTTGTGCATCGACGATGTTTCGGTGATATTATTTTCAGTAAACGGCACTTTTGGTGCATCAATTGTGACACCAAACTGTTTACCATGCCAATTTCTCTGAAATAAGTAAAAATTAAAGCATTTATTCTATGTTTCAAAATGTTGCCACATTTGGAGAAATGCTCGATAATGAACTTTGCATTCATTAGTGCGAGCGAAGCGTATACAAACATGAACAAAAACAACGTCTTAAAATATGCTACATTTTTTACTTTGTTGCACTTAATTTACATGCTTTAAAAGTATTCAGTTATGATAATTTCGTTAGAAATTATTTGACAATGTTTATGATTTATTTAATTTTCCTTAACAATTTAATACTCACTTTTGAAAATTCATCTTTGTCACCCATTTAATTCGATAGTTTCACACAAAATAATTTACTGTCACACTTTAAACAAATACACAATTTTTGATTTACTGCTGTAAATATAATTTGAAACTTTGATGTTTGCTTGTCAAATTTAAAAATAATACAAAAATGATGAGAACCGAGTCCGGCTATAGTCAGTGTTTATTGAACGCTTGTGACATACAAATCCAAATGTAATTAGGAACATCAGCTTTGAATATTTGAAAATTGCATTTTTTTTGCATATAACACACTTGGTGGCGCTGCTTGTAAATAGTTTAACAAAACAAAGGAGAAAAAAAAGCATATGTTTCTATCAAGTGTTCTAAATGACCTTTTTTTCATCTCAAATGATTATAGTTGAATAAATTATAAATTTATTTTTTTTTTTAAGTAATTTAAATAACTTTTTTTTTTACTCAAAAAGATGAATTAAGTAAATTTACAAGCAATCTCTACATATTCAAGCAATTATGTCATTTAATATCATAAAATCCAAATTAAGATCGTTTTTTATATTTTAGTTATATAAATGACAATAAAAATAATTGAAATTGTAGAATAATATACTATGTAGATAATTATTTATATAAATTTATTAAGAACTGTCAATTTTTATTTTGTGGCTCTGAATGCGTATCAAGTCGAATCGATTTTTTTTTTCAAAAAATGCGCCAAGAGGGGACTGCAGAAAAGGTTGTGTTTTTGGTCAATTGTTTATCCTCAAATTATTATTTCGACGTGGAGGTCTATGGATTTTTATTTAGTTATGGTTAAAACTAATGATTCCATATAAATATATTTGTTCACAATAGTTAGTATGCGAAAAAAGTAAATATCAATTTATTTCAATATAAAGTCATTCTTACCATAAAACCTTTTGGGAAAATCTGAAGATATTGTAAATAAAGATTTTTATACAATAAAGAGTTAAATTTTAAATACATAATGCTTTATTACATAAATAAATTCCAGTGTTTGCGTCTGCCAGCAATAAGAAATTAATTGTACATTGTATTACAATCAATAAATTAAAAAAAAAAATAATAATAATATTAATAGAAGGTGTAATCACGATTTTAAGATAAGTGGAAATTAAACAGAAAAATGATTTCAACGATAAAAATGTTTAATTTTATTAGAAAAGAATTCAAACTGCTCCTGTAGGATGACAATTTACAATAATGGTATAAATTTGTCATAAAATTTGAACAAAATTCATATTTTAATACATTTTTTAAACATTTTTTTTTTCTTAAAATTAAATATTGATTGTTTATTTGGGAGGTACACTATAAACATCCTCCATTATTATTTTTTAATTTTTTTCTTTTCCTTCCCATTCTTCTTTTTCTCTCTATCATAATTTTTCTTATTAATATATCAATTTCCGTAAATTGGCTAGAATGGAAATTCAACTAATAATATCTTAGATAATTAAGTTCCAGTCGCATTCATAATATTAATTTTTATATTTTCTCTTTTGTTATCTTAAATAAAATGATTTCTTTTTTGCTCATGAAAATTAACATTCCGTGTTTTTTTTTAGTCTAAGATTCATATTGGCTGGTAATAAATAAAATGGTATAAATAATAATAATTAGCTATTTAAAGAAAATTGAACGAAATAAATTATTATTCCTTTGTTGACTATTAATTCGCAGTTTTTAATTATGAAACTCCTCTGTTCAACAGCGTAATTATGATCGGAACTTAAATGAATATTTTCATTAAAATGGCACCATGCTTCTGTACACATTAATTTAATGAAATCAGTATGAACTTTCATTCTAAATAACGATTCGGCTAACTGGCCGTGGCTTTACGTCAATCAGAGATCAAATAATAAGGTATTGAGTGAATATCTATTTTTCATTTCAAATTATTGTTCAGGTTTTTTTTCAAACAAAATGCATAAAAGGAAACACTTTTTTTCTTAAATCTAGTTTTACTACTAACATACCTATTTTCACCAATGCTACTGACTTCTGATGATGTTGATGTAGCAGATGTCCGTTCATCAATAGGTTCTCTACCACAAATGTCATCCACTGTTCGTTGGATCAATCCAGACCACAAGCGTTCACAAAAATTTTTACGGTGTTGGACCATTTCGTTCGGTTTTCCTTCCATTGAGTGGACAATATTTTCGGGCTGTAGAGTTATACCATGACCGCAATGATTTGATTCAGCCTGTAAGCAGGTATAAATCCAAAAATATAGTTAAAACAATGTGGTATTCGTTGTATGTTTTTACATGTGAAGAGCTTTGATTTCAAGACATTGAGAGAGTCCACCTATACGATTTATCAATGTATACTGACTACACCAACGGAAACGGCAAAACGATACGATTTGTCGTTTGCATTCCGTAACGGTGTATGAGCAATTCAGTGTATATGATAGAGATCGCTTGCAATGTAACGTCGCACAACTTAGGCCATAGTAAATTAATCAATTGTTGATATACTTGCTCACGGCATGAAAGTTCACTATGTAAACTTTTACAATTTTGTTTGATATTCATTTAAATTGTACTCGTCACACTGTACTCGTAGAGATGGCGTAAGAAACGAGAATTTCTTTGCTAAAGCGACTTCGGTTAAAACGCGAAAATGGTAAAGATATAAGGTTTGTATATACCTCAAAATACAGTATGAGCTGATTGGAATCCGAAAATCATCATAATGCATAAATGAATCCATTTTTAATATAGCGTATTTTGTAAATAGTAGTTTTTGTTTGAGTGCTTTGAGTGCTTTGAGTGCCCGTTTTGTTTGAGTGCCTGTTTGAGTGCTTTGAGTGCCTGTTTGAGTGCTTTGAGTGCCTGTTTGAGTGCCTGTTTTGACTGTTTGAGTATTTTGTTCTGTGTTTTTCTGATTTTCATTGGTCTATTGGTTTTTGTGGGGTTTTTTTGTTAGGGTTTTTCTTCTTTTTGGGTTATCTTGTTAGGGTTTCTTTCTTTTGGTTATTTTGTTAGGGGTTTTTCTTTGGGGTTTTTTGTTAGGGTTTTTTTTCAGGTTTTATTTGCTTTTCAGATTTTTCTCTTTTCAAAGGTTTTACTTTTTTGATCATCCTTCCTAACCTCTTTATCTTTCTTTTCTTTTCTTTCTTTTCTTTTCCAGACCATGCATCATTGTAAAGTGGCGAACTGTGAACATCACTTTGATGACCTCGATGATTTGGGAAATCATTATCGTGATGTTCACCATCTTCGTTGCTGCCTTACAGATGGTTGTCACACCATCTATAAGCATCTTCGGTCATTGAATGACCATTATTCCCAAGTCCATCTTGGGTTACGCTATCGTTGCGGAGCCTGCAACCTGGTTTTTAACCAGCGTGCTTCGTTTTATAGGCACGTTAACAGGGTCAAATGCGGTGGTCAAATGACCACCTTCCCAAGTGGTGTTTATGGTGGTATGATTGTTTTGTTTAATTTCTTTTTCTTTTTCTTTTTCTTTTTCTTTTTCTTTTTCTTTTCCTTTTTCTTTTTCTTTTTCCTTTTTCCTTTTTCTTTTTCTTTATATAAAGGTTCGAACATCAACCTAGCCTACTATTGTAGACCAAAACTTTGCTCGGAGCGGGTGTGTTAGTCCACGCCCAGGTCGTATTCTCGCTTACCACTGCGTTATATCGGATCTATATTCATGGCAGGACTTTCATTGGCCAGCTGTACCTTTTGACATTCTATGCTTTCAGCTATATGGGATCTCTCTACCACCGCAAATCCAACCTTTGAGAGTGAGCTGAGTGTCTTTATAGTAATGTCTAGCATCAACCTGTGGAGACTCTCCCCTGCAGTCCACCCATCCATGAGAGTAAGTTGTGCTACTATCTATTATGTCTTGTTTAGTCAGTGTATGTCCGTTAAGTTAATTTTATGATGCGTGATTGCTCACTTGTTTGAAAATTAAATAGTTTTGGTCACAGTTGTTTTCTCTCTGTCATTCACCGTGAAGGTATCATAGATCTTAATTATGTTTGTCCTTCTATCTAAGTCTGAGATTGAGTCTTATTTCGGAACCCGAATCTACTCATCAGTACGATGGGTATATGGTCATCGGTTTCCTAGATACAACTCGTGATTCTATGCTATCTTTCCTACTTTCCTATTTGTATCATTGGGTTTGCTCCTTTCTGATGGAATGGGACCAAGTCCAATGATTCCCTATTGTTAACTAATAGCAATTTGAATTTGCTAAGGGGTTTTTGTGTGATGCCTTGTTTCGGAAATAGGATGATTGCCATTTCCATCATCAGTGTACAGACAAGGGCTTTCATCTGATGAACTTGCCTGGAGATTGGCTGCATTCAACCAGACTACCTGTATGTTTTTCCCTGTGACAGCAATGCTCTCTAGACCTATAGAGCACAGCACCATCAACATACTGCCTAGTTTTTAGGCTAGACAGGATGCCGATGTATTTAAGTTTTTTTTTTATTTATTTTTTTTTTCTACAGACTTCTTAAGCTTTTTAACTACTTTCTGGAAACATTTACTTGAAAAAACAGGGGAATTAATATTATCCAGAAAGTTCTTCGTGCCCTAATTCATCCTAATTCCCTATGGCCTACTGACAGAAGTGCCTTGGTCGTCCCAGGTATAGTGGCACTTTTTATCTGGTGATAGATAAAAGTGGAGATCCACTCCCGGGGTATTGCCGATCGCGCTCGAGCTCCATCTCTCGATTTGAGATCACGGCTTTTCGGACAGGGGTGGAGCATAGTCCTAACGGACTATGTGAGATAGCTTCCTAATGGTCTCCTGAAGGAGACCAAGGATTTTATAGTTCTGACAAGAACTGTTTGCTCAATCTAGAGCTTCGAGCTCTGACAGAGCTGTTTGTTGTTTCTCCTTACTTGGTTCTTCCTCTCGTTCTGTTGGTCTCGTTCTGTTTGGTCTCGTTCTGGTTGGTCTTCCTCTCGTTCTGTTTGAAGTTCTGATAAGAACTGTTTTCCAAGTTGAAATTTGTATTGATCTTGACTTGCTTAAGTACTATGTAGACCGTTCCTTTCGGTGCGTACCTATGAATTTGAATTCTTGAGTGCTTCGAGTGCTTGAGTGCCTGAGTATATGAGAGTCTTGAGTGTTGGAGTGCTCGAGTGCCTGAGTGTTTGGGTTCATAATTGTTTGAGTGCGTGAGTGCTCGAGTGCTCGAGTGCTTGAGTGCTTGAGTGCCCGAGTCTTTGGTGTGCATGAGTGTTGGAGTGCTCGAGTGTCTGAGTTCTTCAGCACCCGGCCACTCAAGTTTGGTTAGAGTGCGTGAGTGCTTTCAGTGCTTTGAGTGCTCTGAGTGTGTCTGGTTCTGCTCTAAGCACTTTCTATGATCTCTTCGTTTTGTCTTGATTTTCTCAAGTGCTCGAGTGTTTTAGAGTGCTTGAGTGCTTAGAGTGCTCGAGTGCTAAGAGTGCCCTCTTCTTATGACTTCTCTTGATTTCTTTTCCTATCTAGTGTTCTTTCGGGTGTTTTGCGTTTCTTGAGTTCCTTTGAGTGCTTTGAGTGCCTCGAGGGCTTTGAGTGCCTAGACTGCTTCTAGCGTATTGGAACTTCTTATGAAAAGTTATTTCGCCTTATGATTCAATGAATGTATGAATGTATGCATGCATATGTCTCAGGTATCTCTCCCCTTGTATGCATGAGTGCCTGGGTGTCTCTTTATGCCCCTTTTTTTTATGCCTTCCTTCTATCTTTTCATAGGTTTCTTTTTTTTTAACATAATTTGTTTCTTTCTTTCTTTTACTTCCAGATCATGTTAACCTGTAAAGTGGAAACCTGTGAATTTCAGTGTGAAAGTCTCCATGAGATGGCTGATCACTATCGTGATGTCCATGCTCTTCGTTGTTGCGTTACCGATGGTTGTCACACCATCTTTAGACTTCTTCGGTCTCTCAACGACCATTATACCCAAGTTCATCTAGGGATTCGCTATTGTTGCACCATCTGCGATGTGCAATTTAACCAGCCTGGTTCTTTTTACCGGCATTCTAAAAGGGTTAAATGTGGTGGTCGGTTGTCCACTCGTGGTGGTATGTTACTTTTTCTTCCTTTTTCTTAATCTTCTTTTTTAATTTTCTCCTTTTTTCCTTTTTCTTTTCCTTTTCCTCATCTAGGTCTTGCGGTTCCTGTGGTTCCTGTGGTTTCGGCTGTTCGTGTCCGCGCTCCTGTCGTGTCTGCTGCTGTTGTCCCGGATCCGGTTCCTGTGGTGCCCCTTACTCTCCCGGTGTCGATCCCATTATCTGTTGTTTCGGTACCCGCTGATCCTCCCTCGGATCTAGGTAAGTCTCTAAGTTTATTTGTTTCGGTTTTCATTAATCTCTTTGTTTTCTTTTTTCTTTATAGTTGATCCTGCTCCTGTTGTTTCGGCCTCTGCCGTTCTGCCTTCTTTACCCAGTTTGGAGCCAGAACCAGGTAAGTTATGTTTTGGTTTTCCTTTTTGGTTCTATTAATCACAATGTAGTGGAGGCGGGCGTCTCGCAATAGACTGTATAGACTGAGCGACGAGCTACATAGCTCCCCGTATGAATCCAATAATCCAATAATCCAAAAAACTACTTGATTGAACAATACCTTTTTGAAGCTATGAATAAGAAAAACAATGTTTCAATATTAATTTTAATCTTAACAATAAGAACATCTGGGTCTTCTGAGCTTAGGTGTCAAAACTAATGATTCCATATAAATATATTTGTCCACAATAGTTAGTATGCGAAAAAAGTAAATATTAATTTATTTCAATATAAAGTCATTCTTACCATAAAACTTTTTGGGAAAATCTGAAGATATTGTAAATAAAGATTTTTATACAATAAAGAGTTAAATTTTAAATACATAATGCTTTATTACATAAATAAATTCCAGTGTTTGCGTCTGCCAGCAATAAGAAATTAATTGTACATTGTATTACAATCAATAAATTAAAAAAAAAAAATAATAATAATATTAATAAAAGGTGTAATCTGGGAGTGAATTGGCTATGTTTTTGATATTGCAGCCAATATTATTGTAAAACACTTATCCAAATCGCAACTGGAATTGCATAAAATACTTTAACAAATCAATCGGAAGAATAAGTTGTTGCACATTCATATTTGCATATATTACTTAATAATTTACGGTTGATTATTGTGTCTGATTGTTCAATAATTTACATAAGGATTTAACTGAATTTTTCTAAGGAATTTGTAATATTTTTTTTTTCTCTCGAAAAAATGGCTTTTACCAGATTTTATTTAAATTTGAAAGTGAAATTCAATTAATTACAACGATTATTGGTTTCGTTTTTTCAAAATGGGACAATAAAGAAAAATAGAAAAACGAAATGTAAAATTTCACATCAACATTACACCCATTTCATATTCATTTATGCAATAAATTTTCTTTTTTTTTTCTCATGTAATTTATCAAAAGTAATTCCGATAGAATTGATGGTAAATAACAGATTTATTATTTTGTGATAAAAAAAAAACAAAATTTCACTATAAAAAGCAAATCATTGATTGACCATTGGTGAAGAATTATCAGAACAATAGTCCTGTTTGACTCAAGTCATTCTCTTCAATTTTATGAATACCGATTATTATTTTATTGTTACTCGTCGTAATATATTTTTTTTTTATTTAATTCATATTCATTTTCTCCACCTTTATTAATTCTGATTTTTTTTTTAACGAAAAATGTGATTAAAAGCAATTTGAATGTTGATAAGTTAAGATGTGTCTACATCATCGGTATTAACTATTTCAAAATCTTTATCGGTTGAACGATTTGAACCTTCTGAATCGCTGTCTCTTTCGACTTCGCTGGAACTGAATAGAAGAGAGAGAAAAAATTAAATAATTGCAAAGTGTAAATAGAAAAAAAAAAAACGGTGACAAAACAAATCTTACTTCTTTGAGTTCGAATCGTTTTGTCTTTCGCTTTGATCTTCATCGATGCCATCTTCGTTTGATGTTAACAAAGCACCAACTGATGATGAAACTATGGTTCCAGTTTCATTTTCTTTGATATTTTCAATTTTTTCGGGTTCCAATAATGTCACATTTGAATCATCTTCAGCATCGCTATCTTTATCCTTTTTGTGCTTTTTCTTCTTTGATTTGTCCGATGAACCATCACGGAATTCATGCTAAGAATAAAAAAATGTATCAATAAAATGAATGCACAAGATGAGTAGTTACTAGAAAACCTACTGTATAAAGTGGCCAAAATGATGCAAAGAAACCAACGTCTTCAGTTAGATTCGGAAATATCCAGAGATGATGTTTTGAACCAGTCAGAACCCATACAATACAAAATACAATAAAACGTAATGCGGCCAATCCAAGTATAAAAACCAAGAAACCAGCTGCAGCAATGCTCAAATAGTAAACACCTTTGCGAATCATTGGTGGCCATAATGGGAATAAGCATACAACGATTGCTCCAACAACAACCAATGCACCAAACAACCAATAATGCATTGGAATTGGATCATAAATCCATACATATGCTTCAGCACCATCAACAAATACTTGGTCAGGATGCATATCCAAACGAATTTTTCGCTTTTTCTTTTCGGCTGGCTTATCCAGTTTCGTTGATTCGGCATTTATGCCAGTTTCTGTATCATCAGCACTTGCTTTGTCATCTTTTGATTTTTCTACTGTTTGACGTTTTTTCACCGTTTTCTCATCGTCCGATTTATCTTTTTCAGCTATTTTCTTACCGCGACGTAGTTCAGCATCCGAAACTGGTACTTTTTTAGCGCGATGGAAAAATTTATGCGTCAACATTGTATCGAGAAAATCGATAGCAATGTCACGAGTTGGAAAGAGACATTGTTCTCCTTGTGCAAATTTTGATGCCATTAATGCATCTAATGTTTTTGATGCTACAAATCAAAAGGTCAAATGTAATTAAATACCAATTTTATTTTTTTTTTTTTTTTTTTTTTTTTGTGGTTAAAAAATGAATAAAACCCACCGGTAAAATACTCCACATGATGATTCAAGAATTTTGTCTTTTTCGTGGGAACATTCTTCTTGATCCATTTTGCGACGGTATATTCATCATTGGATGGTTTTTCTACTTCAACATCAGCACCAGGGCCAGTGTATTCCTGTTGAAATCGTTATATCATAACGATAATATTTAGAAAATTAGAATTATTTGTTTGAGAAAAAGTTTGTATTTTTTTTTTGTTTTTTATGTTTATAATACATTGAACATTCATTGAATGTAAACATAAAAAAAGAGTGTAACGCGCAAACATTAAAAATAATCAAAATAGAAGTCGATGACATATTTTCTGAGCATTTGTATGTTTCAAAAATACAATTTTCACCGCATGCGTATTGATACCGACCCCACACAAAGTTCAAAAAATGTAACCATCATTGTTGTTTCATGGTTTGTTTTGATTTCGTTTCAATAGAATGGGAGAGCCAAAACTATGGATTTTTCATCATATTTTTATGTTTAACCATTATTATCGATGCAAAATTATCATACGCTTACGAAACAATGTAATTGAACACAATACAAAATACTTATTCACAACACTTAATTATTACGATAGAGTAGCAACAGACATACATATAGGCAGACAGACAGACTGCCTAATATGTATTTTATAAGCAAATACTCAACGCGAAAAAAAAAAAAATAACACGTACACACAATTATTTCAACGGGTGTTCGAAGAAAAAAAAAAAAACATCTTTACATGGGTAAAAAAAAAATTTGAAATTTTGTCA
>JAQOWM010000823.1:0-10970 GCA_029041755.1 Resseliella maxima | reverse complement strand
GATATCAAATTATACCTGAGCAAAGTAAACTCATATGTAAGTACGCAACGCTGAAAGCTTATGACTAATATAAATAGAAGATTTCTGGATTAATTTTAATTCAATTTTATTAAAATTTCTCAATGAAAAAATACATTTTAATTTTTAATTAACTTAAATTGTAGTTATGTACTATATTTTATTTTATTTTATTCTATTTTTGTGATGAATTTAATGAATATCGATGTGCATATGATGGTTTTTAAATTTAGTTATCATGATGGAATAGACTATTTTAACTTAGTTCAGAATAATATGGGACAAATGGTGCGAACAACGAATTTCAGTCAGCACCGAGAATGTATTCAAATCGCCTAACTTTCTAACATGTAATCGTGAAGTATTAAAACAAATTTTGCAAATGGACTTGTTGTCATTCTCCGAAATGGGGGTTTTCAAAGCGTGCATATCTTGGATTAAGGCTATCAGTGAACAATATAAAGTGACTAAGGAAACACTACAAACATATCTCAGCGATTTATTCTACGAAATTCGCTTCGGATCGATGTCTCTTGATGAATTTATCAATTTTGCTTCACCATGTTTAAGTTTATTCACGGTTGATGAATATTCGGAAATCATTCAAATGCTTCGATATAAAGAATTTACACCGAGGATGTTTACCGATAGAATTCGCCGTGCCAAATGGAATGAAAACGATGTCATTGAATGCAACCGTTCTACAGGGACGAAATTGGGATATTTCTCTATTAAATCCATTGAACGAACCGAATTTACAGTAAATAAACCAATTTTGCTGGGAGAGTTTATTTATCCGCGGGTAATCGTTTTCCGCGATGGACTTCAGACAAAGAAGCTGATATATAAATGCCTATGACATAGTAAATTTTCATGCAATAGGCAAAATGTCAAATGAAATCTAACAGCTTCTTTAAAGACAAATCTTCCTATTGAAATAACTATTAACGCAGATTCCATTCGATGAAAATATGCAGATAATTCTTTTAACTATTAATGTGCAAGTGACATCCAGTGCTGAAACGGTCATAAAATTCACAAAACCGATATTAATTTGACCCGAATTTATGTATAAAATTGAAATGAAACAACCGACTGATGTATACAGTTATGAAGCTCAACCGTTGAAGTCAACTGTTTTCATGAATGAAGATATAATTTTGAATTTTTATAATGACTTTACATGTTTATTTAAATCGAAAAACTCCAACATAGCTGAACGGTTAAATATCATCAGCGTTTTGAAATTCAATCGTATTCATTGAAATAATTTCAAAGAAACATTTCAAATGATCTTCAATTTTCACCATAGATTCCAATTCAAGTATTACAACATTTTTTGACAAACCATTTTAATTCAGAAATTGAAAAGATGAGTAGATTTTTCACAAATTAAGCACAAAATAGTCATTTAGTTTATTCTTAATTCATATTTTTTCAAAGACAGAAATGAAATAAAATAAAATAAAATAAAATAAAATTCAAATGAAAAAGTGACGTTTTTATAGCAATATTTTACGGTTATTTGAAAGAAACTGGTGATTTTCAATTGACAGATATTACTGTCTCCGCTTTCAAGCAATTTCTTCAATTTTTCTATCTCAATTAAGTCATTTTGACAATTAAAAATTTCGCAATGGTCATGAAATATGCACATATGTACAATGTCACCGATTCTTGAAGATTGGTTTAGACTTTTTAAAAGGTATACTCATCAATAAAGATGTATTCAAATCGCCAGGCTTTCTAACAAGTAATCGTGATGTATTGAAACATCATTGTTGTCGTGTTCCGAAGTGGATGTTTGTTTGTCAAGACGTGCATATTTTGGACCAAGGCTGCTATTGCACAATTAGGTTCAGAACGATCTCAGTTGATGAATTTCTTGAATTGATTCAACCTTGTTTACATTCATCCCCGCTTGATGAATATAATGAAATCATACGAATGATTCGAAATGAAGAATTTAAACCAAGCATGCTTAGCGAAAGACGTCGCCAGATCGTCCCGTGTCTATTTAGGCCATTAAGCAGGCAACCTATTACCCTTCTGGCTCGGCTTCCAGTGTGTTAAATATTAGATGCTAATAGCACATACTAGAACTATTTAATAGACCATCAAATAGCAAATACTATAGCAAAGCATAATGGTTGCCCCAGATTGAACGGAATGAAAGTGCTATCATTGAATGCAATTGAGGTGCAGAAGGAAAAACCAATGATTGGATAATTTTTGCGATTTCAACAACGCAATTTATGACAAATAAACCAATTTTATTTGGTGGATTTATTCTCCCGTGCGTGAGATTCTTGCGTGATGGAGCTATTCACGATTTAAATGCAAATCTTCATTCCCGTTGAAATAATAATTATTACCGAGAATATTGCTACAGTCGATGAGAATAATGAAAAAATTATCGTAGCTTTAAATATGCAAGTGACATCTAGTGATGAAACGAACATAAAATTGACAAAAACCTTATTAATTCGTGCAGGATTTATGTATAAAATTCTTTTGTTGTTATGGATGAAGACATTACTCTAAATTTCCATAATGACTATAAAGCCAAGAATGTTGACCCAACACATTTTATCAAGGTTTTGAAATTCAATCGTATTCAAATAGATTAAACTATTACTCAATTAATCGCTCAATTTTTTATTTTGGAGATTTTGAACTGTAACATCTCTATTTACGGTAAAAGTAACAATAAATTCAGCGTTGGTGGAATATAAAAACCTTACTGTTTTTGCGAAATAATAATAGTTTATTATGGTTTGAAGTTCAAACTCGTATTTTCCCATATAAAATTGTCATTTCCTACCAAAAATCTCATCTGCGGACCAAACAATGAAACTAATTTTTCAATATTCGAGGACCTATATTTTTCGGGAAAAAAACATGAGTTTCCTCTGGCGAAAATGCCGTAGGATGCCCATTTACACTCAACAACCGTACATTTAACGGATCCAATAGGTGATCATCATCCTTAGTTGAAAATCTAATGGTTTCTAAAATATCCTAATAATTCTGCATCATTAGATTTTTATGGGCTCGTTGGAGATGAGCTGTCGTGTTAACAAATCTTGCGTAAAATGTACAATGTACAACGTACGACTTACAACATGGAGAAGACTAACAATACCTCCTCTCAAAACATCAAATTCCTGTTCTTCGATGTTCAAAACGTGGAGAAAACATGTTTTTGAGTTGTTTTGAAATTTTAATCAATTGCAATACTTTTACGCACACAGAATTGTGTGTGCGGAAAAGTGAAATGAAGCATTCGATAGAAATAAACGTTTTCCCACGCTCAAATTTTCAATGATAAAGTTATTTGGGCCACCATGCTTCAATTAAAAAAAAAACAGATTTTAATGTTTGATTTTATTCATTTATTCAGAAAGACACCCATGGTGCGGTGTGAAGAAAATACAATGAAAAAGGGATGGTATTAAAGAAAACACTAAGATACAAGGATTGGGTTGGGAAACCCATGGAAAACTGGCCTGATTTCAGAAAATCAAGGCAAATACAATAAAAAATCTTATCAAATTCAATTAATGTTGAGCTTTCGATGATTTTGTGTTTTCTTCGATTTTTGGGTTTACTATTTTAGATTTGCTCGTCTTAATGCTTCGTCTGATATTTGTGTAAACGCGTCTAACGCCCCAGGGTAATTTTTTCTGTGAATAGAACAATTATTTAATTGAGTCATTGTCTATCACATATGAATATTATAAATTATAATCTTTATGCACTTACGTAATATATGTCTTCATTTGAGGTCTAATGAAAAGAAAAAAGAAAGAAGAAAAGGATATTTGAAGAAAAAAATGTGTAAAATCGATTGAAAGTACAAATGGCTTTAAGGACTGTAATATATCATACTATTAATGACTTACATTTTGCTGAGATTCAAGCTTAGATTATAAAGTATCACTGATTGAGAAATTGGATCTTCTATGAAGTTTTTTATTGCATTGGCGCTATTTTATAAAAAAGAAAAACCAAATTATTTATTTTTGTTAACAGGTAACATGCAATGCGTCATATGGGTGCATGTCACATTCAAAATAATCGAAAAATGAACCAATTCCATTGATAGAAAGAATTATTATAAAATATTGTATTCGATTGATGGAGTAGAAGTCTATTGAATTTATATTTGAGAGCAATGTTTTTGCAATTATTTTGATTCATACACTTATTTATGACAATTATAAACAATGATTTGGATTACTCACTCTAGATTAGCGCTATAATTATGAAAATTAAAATTAAAATTAAAATTGTAATAAGTTTTAATGAATTGAAGATAAAGCAAAAATCTATTAAATAATTCAGAATACTCACGGCACAGATCGGCTAGAATGTTAAGAGAATTTAGTTTTAGTTTTTTCTTTCTTTCAAATTTCAATAAATTAAATCTACATACATGTCTGCAAGTAATATTGTTTTAATGAGATTCCTTTTAAAAAACACAAATATTAAAACAAATTAATTTAATAAACTCTCTGATTAGTACAATAAATCATAAAATATTTGGCTGCCTAAAAGATTTGACCGCATTGACGTGAAGTTGTTTCTTTTGGGTTAGCCTTTCTTTAATTTTCACCAAATTATTATATGATTTCAAATGACTGTTTATTTGTACTGGTCTTACCCGCTTGACGATTCCGCTCCACTGGCTTCCCTATGAAAAATAAAACCATTTTTATTCTATTTACTCATATTATATGAATTAATACATTAATATTACAATGTTTCCAACTACTGCATAGATAATATTTAAATGAACTTGTTCTAATACTTACAAAGTGGCGACGGCAACAATAATTGCAACAGCCAAAAAAATATTTCGGAATAAAGACATTTTGTTTTGCTTAATTGAATGATATCTTGTTCTGATTCTTCAAATTGAACTGAATTTAATCTTTATTGTCTCGCCTTATATATTCTTAAAACTCTTAATCTGAAATACTCTGAAATTCCGTATTTTATTTTAAGCATATTTATTTCTGTGAAAAACCGTTCATCTCATAGAATGAAGAATTTAGGATGAAAAATGCAAATAGTGAATAAATAGTTTCAAAGTAATAGAAAAAGTAATAGCTATTACAAAAATGCACATCACTTACTGACAAAATGTCTAAATGGAATGAGAAATTCCTTCTTTATGAGATGATACAAATATTGCAATTTCTCTAACTAACAATTGCGTGTTAATTTTGTGAGAAATATTCCACCATCTCATAGAAAGTCGAATAAAATTAAGAGAATAAATTTTTTATGTCAAGTAAAATGGGAAAACGATGAAAAATCTAAGCACGTGTTACACTTCGTACATTATTCGCATTTCATATTCTTTGAGACAATTGTATGCAATTGTACACACAAAAAACATTTGGGGTATGTTCATGATATTCATTGGTGACAATATATGTTTACCACAGTTGTATCTGATTCTACCACATGCAATTTTTTATAAATATGTGCGCATGTCGAACAGACTCATTGTGAAAAAGTTTTGCTGTCAAACTAATACTATGTCACATTTATTACGTTGCATGTGGTAGAGTCAAATACAACTGTGGTAAACATGTATTGTCACCAATGAATATCATGAACATACCCCAAACGTTTTTTGTGTGTATCCATAGCACGAGTATAGTAAATGATTGTTGTTATCATCTGTATCTATAAATAAAAAATTTTCTAATTGCTATTACTTTTGCTATTCTTCCGAATTTACTGAAATGATTAAACTAACTAACACCTTTTAGGAGTACAATGAAGGATCTATCCAAGTATTCCATTGTTTATATTCGACTTTCTATGAGATGGTGGAATATTTCTCACAAAATTAACACGCAATTGTTAGTTAGAGAAATTGCAATATTTGTATCATCTCATAAAGAAGGAATTTCTCATTCCATTTAGACATTTTGTCAGTAAGTGATGTGCATTTTTGTAATAGCTATTACTTTTTCTATTACTTTGAAACTATTTATTCACTATTTGCATTTTTCATCCTAAATTCTTCATTCTATGAGATGAACGGTTTTTCACAGAAATAAATATGCTTAAAATAAAATACGGAATTTCAGAGTATTTCAGATTAAGAGTTTTAAGAATATATAAGGCGAGACAATAAAGATTAAATTCAGTTCAATTTGAAGAATCAGAACAAGATATCATTCAATTAAGCAAAACAAAATGTCTTTATTCCGAAATATTTTTTTGGCTGTTGCAATTATTGTTGCCGTCGCCACTTTGTAAGTATTAGAACAAGTTCATTTAAATATTATCTATGCAGTAGTTGGAAACATTGTAATATTAATGTATTAATTCATATAATATGAGTAAATAGAATAAAAATGGTTTTATTTTTCATAGGGAAGCCAGTGGAGCGGAATCGTCAAGCGGGTAAGACCAGTACAAATAAACAGTCATTTGAAATCATATAATAATTTGGTGAAAATTAAAGAAAGGCTAACCCAAAAGAAACAACTTCACGTCAATGCGGTCAAATCTTTTAGGCAGCCAAATATTTTATGATTTATTGTACTAATCAGAGAGTTTATTAAATTAATTTGTTTTAATATTTGTGTTTTTTAAAAGGAATCTCATTAAAACAATATTACTTGCAGACATGTATGTAGATTTAATTTATTGAAATTTGAAAGAAAGAAAAAACTAAAACTAAATTCTCTTAACATTCTAGCCGATCTGTGCCGTGAGTATTCTGAATTATTTAATAGATTTTTGCTTTATCTTCAATTCATTAAAACTTATTACAATTTTAATTTTAATTTTAATTTTCATAATTATAGCGCTAATCTAGAGTGAGTAATCCAAATCATTGTTTATAATTGTCATAAATAAGTGTATGAATCAAAATAATTGCAAAAACATTGCTCTCAAATATAAATTCAATAGACTTCTACTCCATCAATCGAATACAATATTTTATAATAATTCTTTCTATCAATGGAATTGGTTCATTTTTCGATTATTTTGAATGTGACATGCACCCATATGACGCATTGCATGTTACCTGTTAACAAAAATAAATAATTTGGTTTTTCTTTTTTATAAAATAGCGCCAATGCAATAAAAAACTTCATAGAAGATCCAATTTCTCAATCAGTGATACTTTATAATCTAAGCTTGAATCTCAGCAAAATGTAAGTCATTAATAGTATGATATATTACAGTCCTTAAAGCCATTTGTACTTTCAATCGATTTTACACATTTTTTTCTTCAAATATCCTTTTCTTCTTTCTTTTTTCTTTTCATTAGACCTCAAATGAAGACATATATTACGTAAGTGCATAAAGATTATAATTTATAATATTCATATGTGATAGACAATGACTCAATTAAATAATTGTTCTATTCACAGAAAAAATTACCCTGGGGCGTTAGACGCGTTTACACAAATATCAGACGAAGCATTAAGACGAGCAAATCTAAAATAGTAAACCCAAAAATCGAAGAAAACACAAAATCATCGAAAGCTCAACATTAATTGAATTTGATAAGATTTTTTATTGTATTTGCCTTGATTTTCTGAAATCAGGCCAGTTTTCCATGGGTTTCCCAACCCAATCCTTGTATCTTAGTGTTTTCTTTAATACCATCCCTTTTTCATTGTATTTTCTTCACACCGCACCATGGGTGTCTTTCTGAATAAATGAATAAAATCAAACATTAAAATCTGTTTTTTTTTTAATTGAAGCATGGTGGCCCAAATAACTTTATCATTGAAAATTTGAGCGTGGGAAAACGTTTATTTCTATCGAATGCTTCATTTCACTTTTCCGCACACACAATTCTGTGTGCGTAAAAGTATTGCAATTGATTAAAATTTCAAAACAACTCAAAAACATGTTTTCTCCACGTTTTGAACATCGAAGAACAGGAATTTGATGTTTTGAGAGGAGGTATTGTTAGTCTTCTCCATGTTGTAAGTCGTACGTTGTACATTGTACATTTTACGCAAGATTTGTTAACACGACAGCTCATCTCCAACGAGCCCATAAAAATCTAATGATGCAGAATTATTAGGATATTTTAGAAACCATTAGATTTTCAACTAAGGATGATGATCACCTATTGGATCCGTTAAATGTACGGTTGTTGAGTGTAAATGGGCATCCTACGGCATTTTCGCCAGAGGAAACTCATGTTTTTTTCCCGAAAAATATAGGTCCTCGAATATTGAAAAATTAGTTTCATTGTTTGGTCCGCAGATGAGATTTTTGGTAGGAAATGACAATTTTATATGGGAAAATACGAGTTTGAACTTCAAACCATAATAAACTATTATTATTTCGCAAAAACAGTAAGGTTTTTATATTCCACCAACGCTGAATTTATTGTTACTTTTACCGTAAATAGAGATGTTACAGTTCAAAATCTCCAAAATAAAAAATTGAGCGATTAATTGAGTAATAGTTTAATCTATTTGAATACGATTGAATTTCAAAACCTTGATAAAATGTGTTGGGTCAAAATTCTTGGCTTTATAGTCATTATGGAAATTTAGAGTAATGTCTTCATCCATAACAACAAAAGAATTTTATACATAAATCCTGCACGAATTAATAAGGTTTTTGTCAATTTTATGTTCGTTTCATCACTAGATGTCACTTGCATATTTAAAGCTACGATAATTTTTTCATTATTCTCATCGACTGTAGCAATATTCTCGGTAATAATTATTATTTCAACGGGAATGAAGATTTGCATTTAAATCGTGAATAGCTCCATCACGCAAGAATCTCACGCACGGGAGAATAAATCCACCAAATAAAATTGGTTTATTTGTCATAAATTGCGTTGTTGAAATCGCAAAAATTATCCAATCATTGGTTTTTCCTTCTGCACCTCAATTGCATTCAATGATAGCACTTTCATTCCGTTCAATCTGGCGACGTCTTTCGCTAAGCATGCTTGGTTTAAATTCTTCATTTCGAATCATTCGTATGATTTCATTATATTCATCAAGCGGGGATGAATGTAAACAAGGTTGAATCAATTCAAGAAATTCATCAACTGAGATCGTTCTGAACCTAATTGTGCAATAGCAGCCTTGGTCCAAAATATGCACGTCTTGACAAACAAACATCCACTTCGGAACACGACAACAATGATGTTTCAATACATCACGATTACTTGTTAGAAAGCCTGGCGATTTGAATACATCTTTATTGATGAGTATACCTTTTAAAAAGTCTAAACCAATCTTCAAGAATCGGTGACATTGTACATATGTGCATATTTCATGACCATTGCGAAATTTTTAATTGTCAAAATGACTTAATTGAGATAGAAAAATTGAAGAAATTGCTTGAAAGCGGAGACAGTAATATCTGTCAATTGAAAATCACCAGTTTCTTTCAAATAACCGTAAAATATTGCTATAAAAACGTCACTTTTTCATTTGAATTTTATTTTATTTTATTTTATTTTATTTCATTTCTGTCTTTGAAAAAATATGAATTAAGAATAAACTAAATGACTATTTTGTGCTTAATTTGTGAAAAATCTACTCATCTTTTCAATTTCTGAATTAAAATGGTTTGTCAAAAAATGTTGTAATACTTGAATTGGAATCTATGGTGAAAATTGAAGATCATTTGAAATGTTTCTTTGAAATTATTTCAATGAATACGATTGAATTTCAAAACGCTGATGATATTTAACCGTTCAGCTATGTTGGAGTTTTTCGATTTAAATAAACATGTAAAGTCATTATAAAAATTCAAAATTATATCTTCATTCATGAAAACAGTTGACTTCAACGGTTGAGCTTCATAACTGTATACATCAGTCGGTTGTTTCATTTCAATTTTATACATAAATTCGGGTCAAATTAATATCGGTTTTGTGAATTTTATGACCGTTTCAGCACTGGATGTCACTTGCACATTAATAGTTAAAAGAATTATCTGCATATTTTCATCGAATGGAATCTGCGTTAATAGTTATTTCAATAGGAAGATTTGTCTTTAAAGAAGCTGTTAGATTTCATTTGACATTTTGCCTATTGCATGAAAATTTACTATGTCATAGGCATTTATATATCAGCTTCTTTGTCTGAAGTCCATCGCGGAAAACGATTACCCGCGGATAAATAAACTCTCCCAGCAAAATTGGTTTATTTACTGTAAATTCGGTTCGTTCAATGGATTTAATAGAGAAATATCCCAATTTCGTCCCTGTAGAACGGTTGCATTCAATGACATCGTTTTCATTCCATTTGGCACGGCGAATTCTATCGGTAAACATCCTCGGTGTAAATTCTTTATATCGAAGCATTTGAATGATTTCCGAATATTCATCAACCGTGAATAAACTTAAACATGGTGAAGCAAAATTGATAAATTCATCAAGAGACATCGATCCGAAGCGAATTTCGTAGAATAAATCGCTGAGATATGTTTGTAGTGTTTCCTTAGTCACTTTATATTGTTCACTGATAGCCTTAATCCAAGATATGCACGCTTTGAAAACCCCCATTTCGGAGAATGACAACAAGTCCATTTGCAAAATTTGTTTTAATACTTCACGATTACATGTTAGAAAGTTAGGCGATTTGAATACATTCTCGGTGCTGACTGAAATTCGTTGTTCGCACCATTTGTCCCATATTATTCTGAACTAAGTTAAAATAGTCTATTCCATCATGATAACTAAATTTAAAAACCATCATATGCACATCGATATTCATTAAATTCATCACAAAAATAGAATAAAATAAAATAAAATATAGTACATAACTACAATTTAAGTTAATTAAAAATTAAAATGTATTTTTTCATTGAGAAATTTTAATAAAATTGAATTAAAATTAATCCAGAAATCTTCTATTTATATTAGTCATAAGCTTTCAGCGTTGCGTACTTACATATGAGTTTACTTTGCTCAGGTATAATTTGAT